>CM055117.1:701148373-701441081 GCA_029206835.1 Rana muscosa | reverse complement strand
GTTGCCGCTGCAGGTCAGCGGCGCGAATCGCATGACGGTTCCGGGTCCTGGCTGGCGGGTGACGTCAGTTCCGGCGATGCGGTTTCCTGTGGGGGCGTGGCGCTAGTGGTTCCCAGCGCTTGGAACGCAGAGACTAGGGGGCGGGTCTATCGACCGGCGCTTACGTTTCCGGCCTACGTGGATGACGCGGGACCCGGGAAAATTAAAACACACCACTGTGTGTATAACCAGCTGCGCTCTCAACAAGATGGAAGAGAGACAGACAGCGATGGCGGAAGCAGGCGCCCTAAGCTCCGGTCAGGCTCAGGTAAGAGGGGTACAATGGTGCCTTTTATTCTTATCCAAATGAGTCTTTTTTGCTGTGTTGTTTTGTTTGTTTCCTCCCTTAAGGGAGCCTGCTGCTGTACGGTCGGTGGTTACTTCTCTCTGACCTGCTACAGCTTGGACATTGGTGGTTGTTTTCACTGGGACACTTCTTTTCTATCTTTGGTGGTGGCCTAAATGACACTAATTGGTTAGGTGTGGCTAGGACATTAGGTGAATTTCTATTGTTTATCTCGTTTCAGGAGAAAGCTGTAGCAAAAACCAAACATGTAAACCCACCAAGCCAGAGGAAGTGTCCCTCCTGCAAAAATCCTTTAAGGGATTCATGGCAAAAAGCTATGTGCAGGTCTTGCATTAAGGACTTAGTGGAAGAGGGAAACATCCCAGCAATTCAAGGATTTATTTTCCTCAGTAAGAGAGCTTACAAGTTCTCTTGGTTCGGTTAAAATCTCTGCTAAGTCCAGCAGTCTTAACTGAACCCCAGCAACCACCGTCCAGCCCAAGAGCCTCCACCTCTAGACCAGCAGAGAGTGTGGACTCTGGGGACGAAGGGGCAAGTACTCTCCCCTCTCTCAAGGACTCAGATGAGGAGGAAGAGGAAGATGACGGCAAAACCTCCAGATATAAATTATCTTTGGAAGATGTGGATGATCTCTTAAAAGCAATCTACACTACCCTGGATATTCAGGAGGAAAAGGTACATCTTTCAGTACATGATAAAATGTACCAGGGTCTGGATGATTCCAAGCAAAGAGTGTTCCCAGTCCATAGGGTCATATCGGACACTATCAAAAAGGAATGAAGGACCCTGAAAAAGGTCCCTTCCTATCAAAGACCCTCAAAAAGCGTTTTCCTTTTGAAAACAAGGACTCAGAGGTCTGGAATAAAAAAACAAGAGTGGACGCTGCCTTCTCGCAAGTCTCTCGTCGTACGGATCTCGCTTTTGAGGACATGGGAGTGTTGAAGGATGCGATGGATAAAAGGGCAGACTCCCTGCTGAAAAAAGCATGGGACTCCACGTCAGCCAGCCTCAAACCAGCTATGGCTTCCACAGTGGTGGCAAGAAACCTGGAGTGTTGGATAGAGAAATTGATGAACCATGTAGAGGCAGGTACTCCAAGGAAAGACCTGTTGGAATCCTTCCCTCTAATTTTGAAAGCGGTAAAATACATGGCAGATGCATCCGCTGAATCAATCAAAATGGCTGCTAGATCAGCAGCATTAGTGAATTCAGTTAGGCGTGCAGTCTGGCTAAAGACATGGTCGGGTGACACAGCCTCAAAAATTAAACTCTGTGGCCTACCCTTCTCGGGGGATTTGCTGTTTGGTCCAGAGCTAGAAACTGTGCTGGATAGAACAGCTGACAAGAAGAAGGCTTTCCCTTCTAAAAAGAAGCAACCGTTTAAAAAGAATTTCGTTCTGTTCAGCAATCCTTCAAAAAAGATGACAACAAAAAGCCTTGGTTTTCCCAAAAAGGTAGAGGAAGGGGTGGAGTGCTCTTTAGATTCCCTACAGACCAAGCTTCTAAAAACAAATGACAGCATTACTCCAGTGGGGGGAAGACTGTCAGCTTTTTTCCTCAATGGAACCAAGTATCCAAAAGTCCCTTTGTGAGGAACATCATTTCACAGGGATACAGTCTAGAATTCTTGGAATGCCCCCCAAGCAGGTTTTATGTCACAGCCCTACCACGGGATCAGGAAAAAGCTTCCGCTATGATGACCCTCTTACAGGATCTGATACAACAGGAAGTGATTGTTCCAGTCCCAAAACATCAGGAGGGCCAGGGGTTTTATTCCCATATATTCTTGGTAAAAAAACCTTCAGGCAAGTACCGACTGATTCTGAATCTGAAGATCTTAAACAAATCAGTAAGGTACAAGCACTTTCGTATGGACACAATCCACTCCATTACAAAGCTGTTGACTCCAGGTTGCTTCATGGCGTCCCTGGACTTGAGGGACGCCTATCTACATGTGCCGATAGCTCTGGCTTCCCAAAGATTTCTCCGCCTAGCCATCGATCTGGGGACGTCAATATGGCATCTCCAATTCACAGCCCTACCATTCGGGCTTTCATCCTCGCCCAGGATTTTCACAAAAGTCATGGCAGAAGCCCTAGAGCCTCTGAAACTGAGGGGGATCTCGGTCATTCCATATTTGGACGACCTACTGTTTTTTGCAGATTCCAGGGATCAGCTTGTGACAAACCTGCAAGTGTCACGGACTCATCTCAAGAATTTAGGTTGGCTCCTAAATCTGGACAAATCAAACTTAGATCCAACTCAGGAGATGAGGTTTCTGGGCTACACCATAAACTCAGTTCTTCAAAAGGTCTTTCTCCCCCAAGAAAAGATAGAGAAGATTTACTCTGCAGTGGGTCAGATTCAGACAAATCTCCCAACATCTGTCCGATTGGCTATGGCAGTATTAGGCCTCCTCACAGCCTCAATCCCAGCCGTACAATGGGCAAGGCTACACTCCAGACCCCTCCAGAGGAACATTCTACAAGTTTGGTCACACCAGGAGTCACTGGAAAAGTGCTTCAAACTAAAATCAAACGTAAAAAGAGCACTCTGGTGGTGGAGAAACCCAAACAACCTGACAAAGGGTCTCTCGTGGGTGTTTCCACTGGACAAACGTCTGACAACAGACGCAAGTGCTTGGGGTTGGGGAGCTCATCTGGAAGGGCAAACCGCTCAAGGAACTTGGTCCAAGTGGGAAGCAAAGAAGTCATCAAATTGGCGGGAGTTAAAAGCCATATTTCTGGGCCTCCTTACCTTTCAGCAGACAGTCAAAGGACGTCATGTTCAAATTCTGTCAGACAACACAACAGCGATAGCTTATGTACAAAAGCAAGGGGGAACCAGGAGCCCAGGTCTCATGGAGTTAGCCAGTCAGTTGTTGTCCTGGGCAGAGCTAAACATGACCTCCTTATCAGCGGTTCATTTAAAGGGATCCCAGAATCTGTTGGCAGATCTGCTAAGCAGAAGTGTGGTGGAAGCAGAATGGAGTCTGAGCCAGGAGATTTTCTCCATGATCTCCAAAGAGTGGGGGAAACCCCAGGTAGATCTATTTGCCAACCAGCAAAACACGAAAGTCCGAGAATTCTTTTCTCTCCACAGAGGGGATCAGGCAGTTGGAATAGATGCTCTAGCACACCCATGGCATTACCAGCTGTGTTACGCCTTTCCCCCATTTCCCCTAATCCCATTGGTATTAAGAAAGTTCAGGGAAGAGAACACCAGTCTTATCCTGATTGCTCCATATTGGCCAAAAAGACCTTGGTTTGCGACACTTCTAAACCTAGCCGCAAATCCTCCTTGGAGGCTACCACTCAGGAAGGACTTACTATCACAGGGTTCTGTGAACCATCCGGAAGCAGACAGACTACATCTGACTGCTTGGCTTCTGAAGAAGACCTCCTAAAAGCCAAAGGACTTTCTGATAAGGTAGTAAGGACCCTACTGTCCAGTAGAAAGGAGGTAACTAGGGCCATCTACCTTAAAGTATGGAAAAAATTCAATTCTTGGTGTTCTTCCAAAAACTTTATAGTCAAGAGTGTCGTTTCAGTTTTAGAGTTTCTCCATGAAGGAATGGAGAAAGGATTGGCAGCCAGCACCTTGAAAACCCAAGTTGCGGCTCTTTCAGTTTACTTTGAAAAAGCTTTGTCCAAAGAAACTTTAATTTCCAGATTTTTTAGGGCCTTGGCTCGGAACAGACCCATAGTCCTTAAAGTTTTTCCCAGTTGGGATCTATCTGTTGTTTTACAGGGTCTCACGGGAGCTCCGTTTGAACCCCTTCAAGAGACTTCCTTAAGAAGTTTAGTTTTCAAAACAATTTTTTTAGTTGCCATTACATCGGCAAGGAGAGTCAGTGAACTCCAGGCTCTGGCGGTTACAGAACCTTTTTTGAGGGTCTTTCCAGACCGAGTGATCCTTCAGACGGATCCAGCCTTCCTACCAAAAGTATCTTCAACCTTCCATAGGTCACAAGAGATAACCCTGCCTACCTTTTCCTCAGTCCCTAACAATGCAGGAGAGGAAGCTTTCCATACGCTGGATGTGAGAAGATGTCTGCTCCAGTTTCTAGCGGTTACCAAAGAGTTTAGAAAAACAAATGCCCTCTTTGTAGTATTTTCAGGTCCCCGCAAAGGGGAGAAAGCTTCCAAAAGTACATTAGGCAGATGGCTTAGACAAGCAATTACAGAAGCTTACCAAGCTAAAGGAGAAATACCTCCCTCAGGTATTGCTGCTCATTCAACAAGGTCAACAGCAGTTTCCTGGGCCGAGAGGGCCGGTGCTACGCCTGATCAGATTTGCAAGGCTGCCACTTGGTCCAACTACTCAACTTTTCTCCGGCACTATAGGTTGGATTTGCTGTCTGCCGCAGATCAAGCCTTCGGCAGGAAGGTACTGCAGGCAGTAGTCCCACCCTAGGGTAAGTTACTCGGTTATCCTCTCCAAGGTTGTCCTGAAAGGCGATTTGAGAAAAACTTAGTTAGACTTACCGGTGACGGTATTTCTAAGAGCCTTTCAGGACAACCGCTATTTCCCTCCCTAATATATCTTAGAAGTATTGATTAAGTGTCTATCATGGTCGTTGTGGTTGTTCTGTGCTTTTTTCTTCCAGTTTGTCGGAAACCACAATAACTGAGGCCATGGTGGAAGAGGAGGGATTTAAAGGCTGAAAGTGTTTCCTGTTAAAGAGGCGGAGCTACGCTCTCTCCAAGGTTGTCCTGAAAGGCTCTTAGAAATACCGTCACCGGTAAGTCTAACTAAGTTTTTTTTTTTTTTTTTTTTTTCCGTGACTGCAACATTATGGCGGACTCTTTGGACACTCTTGACACATTTTTGGGGCCATTGTCATTTTTTACAGCGATCAGTGCTATAAAAATGCACAGATTACTGTGAAAATGACACTGGCAGTGAAGGGGTTAACCTGTAGGGGGTGCTGAAGGGGTTAAGTGTGACCTAATGAGCGATTCTTACTGTGTGGGGGCGTGGCTTGGCGTGTGACGTCACTGATCGTCGTTCCCTATGACAGAGAACAGACGATCCGTGACACTCGCTAGGAAGAACGGGGAAAGGTTTGTTTACACTTACCTCTCCCCGTTCTTCAGCTCTGTGACCCGATCGCCGGACACCAGCGGCGACCTGGTCCGCCTGCGCGCCGAAGGCGCGTGACCCAGGGGCTGGGCATCTTAAAGGGGACGTACCTGTACGTGCTTATGCCCAGCCGTGCCATTCTGACGACATATATCGGCGTTAGGCGGTCCTTTATGTGGTTAAAGTGATTGTAAAGTCTTGTTTTTTTTTAATAAAGTTATACTTTCCTCCTCTGTTGCAGTGGATTTGCACAGAGCAACCTGGATCCGCCCTCTTTTTGGGTCCCTCTTCTGTGCTCCTGGTCCCTCCCTCCTGTTGAGTGCCCCCACAGCAAGCAGCTTGCTATGGGGGTACCTGAGCCAAGTCACAGCTCCCTGTGTCTATTCAGACACGGAGCTATGGCCCGATTCCTCTCTTTCTCTTGTTTGGCTGACTGACTTTGACAGCAGCGAGAGCCAATGGTGCCGCTGCTGTGTCTCAGCCAATCGGGCTGAACCAGCTGCTGGGCAAGGCATCTCAAAGTAGGTTGAAAATGGGTCACAGGGGAGCAGTGCGAACTACACTCCTGTGATTCATAGGAGTATAGCCAAAATAGCTTTGGCTACACGTCTCCTTCTTTTTTTTTTTTTTTTTTTTTTTTTAAGGTACATTTTAAGTTGTCCCATAAACCTTGCATAAAGACATTTCCTTAAATTAGATTTTTTTTTTATTGTGGCTTTAATTGTATGTATATATGTATATATACACACACACACACACACACACACACACACACACACACACACACACACACACGTATATTTTTAATTTTTTTCTTCCCATTTGACAAATCATTTTCAAATGCCTCTAGGCTTTAAAATAACATTTATCCCCCCCATTTTTTTTTTTTCTTTAACTACTTCAGCCCTGGAAGGATTTACCCCCTTCCTGACCAGAGCACTTTTTGCGATTCGGCACTGCGTCGCTTTAACTGACAATTGCGCGACGCTGCGACCAAACAAAATTGACGTCCTTTTTTTTTTTCTCACAAATGGAGCTTTCTTTTGGTGGTATTTGATCACCTCTGCGGTTATTTTTTGACCTATAAACCAAAAAAAAGCGAGAATTTTGAAAAAAAAAAAAGCAATATTTTTTACTCTTTACTATAATATCCCACTTTAAAAAAAAAAAACAAAAAAATTTCCTCAGTTTAGGCCGATATGTATTCTACATATTTTTTGTTAAAAAAAATTGCAATAAGCGTATGTTGATTGGTCTGCGCAAAAGTTATAGCGTGTACAAAATAGGGGGGGGGGGGCGGATAGATTTATGGCGTGTGTGTTGTTGTTTTTTTTTTTTTTTTTAACTAGTAATGGCGACGATCTGCGATTTATTTATTTATTTTTTTTAACCAGGACTGCAACATTATGGAGGACACATGTTTGGGACCTTTGACAATTGGCAGGGTGGGAGTTAACACTAGGGGGCGATGAAGGGTTAAATGTGTTCCCTCTCTGTGTTCTAACTGAAGGGGGGATGGGACTTACTAGGGGAGGAGACTGATCGGTGTTCATACTTGGTATGAACACACAATCTTTCATTTCTCCCCTGAAAGAACCGGGATCTGTGTGTGTGGGTCATCGCGCCCGCCGGGCACTCGCATCGGGTCCAGCGGTGAGCCGTGGGCGCCCCTAGTGGCCACAGTGGGAAGCGACATAAGGTAACGTCGCTTTGCCCAGCCGAGCCAACCTGCCACAGTAAAACTGCGGCGGCTGGTCGGCAAGTAGTTAAAGCTGGGAACAAAGTCAACATACACTTCAATGGTCATGCTGAAGTATGTCACTTTGCACTTATTTAAAGTGTGAGTGTATTTGGTGTGCTTAAATGTTGGCTTTTGTTTTTTTTCTTTGCTCTGGTCCAAATCGCATCCTGACAAATATCCTGTTCTTAGTCTTAGCCAGTGGAAAACCTCCCTGTCACTCTACACATTGCTTCTGAGAAGCCTTTTGTTTGGTTGTAGCCTAGGAACATCCCATGTTTCCTTCCAGTACACTGTCACTAGCATTTAATGTTGCACACTGATGGCCCACCCTATGAGTGAACTGGTCTGTTCCTCTTTTGGCCTAGGGGGCCAAAAGAGGAACAGACCTCCTCCTATTTTTCTCCCTTTTTTGGTCTGCAAAATGTATCACTGAAAGTTTCTTATCTGTTCCATAAGTGCAAAAAAATAAGCCTGTAGATCTTATTAGACGTTCAGAGCTCACTGTGTCCTCTGCAATAAATACACTGTTATCTTAAAGTACCCTTTTTAAATTTTTAACTTTTTTGGACAACAGAATGTTGTAGAGATCTGATTGTGGGAGTGGTTTACTAGTTTGACAAAATACATTTGACAGGGCTGACACCACTCAGTCCACCAGAAAAGATTTGAGTTGAGTGAATTTCAAGCACAATACCAGCTATTTTATTTGAATAAAACCTAGTGACATGTATTGCAGAGATATACTGCATTGTTTTTCTAATGGTATATTTCCTTGACATACACATTTTAACACTACTCTTTTTCATTGTTTGTAAAGGTATATACATAATCATAGTGTGTATGAGCTAGGGATCACCTGGCAACAAATAAGGGCTCGTTTACACCAGCGGAACGCAGCCGCGTGTGCAGTGGTACTGATACCGAGTTTAAACCCCCCTTACCTCAAGTGAACTTTATTGACATAGTGCTATTGGCGGCAGTGTTGCACTGCACTAAAAAAAGTAACATGCCATGCCAGTAGTTGTAAAATATACAACATGGGTACAGCATGTATGGATAAAAATTCTACATCATGGTAGCAGTCATAGTAGCAGTTGTATCAGTAACTTTTTTTTGTGTTAAGTTACACTTTTCTAAGTGGTATAGCGAGCGTCTAGCTGTATGTTTTTGCAGTAGTGGTGACAGGAGCAGCAGCTGCATATTGTATGTTGACACACATCTTCACGGTAGCAGTAATAATAGGAACACGGTTTTGCTGTTATGTGTTTACACGTATCTTTTATAGCAATGGTGGTAGTAGTAAACAACTCAGTTGTTAAATGCATCTGGTGACTTGACATGCTGTTTCTTTCACTCTTCCAGATACAGTTTGTCCCAGTAGTTCTGTGACATGTTGAAATGAATTTGTAGACAGATACAGTTTCAGGACCTGAATAGAAATCTACTTGTGTCCCCCTGCAATCATCCGGTTTATATCGGGGGAAGCGGGTCTTCTCTAGGGTGCGTTAACAAGCACTTCCTTACACCCAAAATATGTATTTTTATACAAGGTTTTTTTTTTTTTTTTTTTTTTTGACCTAGTAGCAAGTCTTTAAAAACCACTAAAAATATTTTTTGTTCAACTACACATAAATTTGACAAAAAAAAAAAAAAGATAGCTGGTTGCGGGTTGTAATTTTCTGAAACAAACCAGGATGGTAGATTAAAGCCTGCCAGTTCACCAACCCTCTCAATTGCAAGCAAATTGGAGAATAGCACAGAGCGTGGGTCATGTAAACAGAATCCAGGTGGTGGAAGGGGAACTGCTCACCAAGTTCTCTTAGTTATAGTAAACCCCTTCCACCACCTGGATTCTGTAGACCCTGGTGCATAGGCGTGAAGGGGTTAAGGGAAGTCTAGCAAAAAAAAGTGACGTTGAAGCCATTTTGAATTGCCCCAACAATATAAAGGCTAACATTAGCAGCATTACCAGGAGCACAGGGGGACGAGATACCGCCAGAGTGCCGCACAGTGGCATACACTGAACGCTTTACACCCCAAGAGGGGGTGGATGATTCGGTGAGTGCGGGCTTTAAGAGCACGGACTGCTGTGGTCACAATGTGGAATATAGCAACAGCTTTTTCACCTGGCACCAAGCACGTTGAAAACCCAGCACTTGAGATATAAACATTTACATCGATTCACATTACTTTTAATTTATGCACTAATTCAAATTGTATATCATCGGACATTTGTTTTGTTTTTTTGGACCATTGCATAAGTAGTGTTTTTTTTTTTTTTAAATTTATTTTTTATCTTGTTAATTGCACGCAATCGCTCCAGGACTGCACATTTGCGCAGACACAATCTTTTAGGTATATGTTCGGTTATTAATAGTTTTATCATTTATTTTATATTATCTCATTTTCACTGCAATATATTTCAACACTCAGGATTTTAAGGAATTTAATAAATTAGCGCCACTTCTACTCTCTCTAACCCTATCTATTCAATTACTCCACCTAGGTGGAACTAATTTACGTAGAGGCAGCTGCTTTATTCACTGCTGGGCGTCAAACCCCATTTTTATATATTTCCCACTGGCATTGTAGTTTTCCTTTTCCATTGCGCGGATTCATATACACACTTCTCAAGCCTTACTATAGGCTTACCTGTGGGTTCAATTGAAGAGGAAGACTTTACTTCCTCTTTAATGATTATGCTATAGATTTATCCAGTTTTAAAATGGGTAAAATGAAAAGTGGCACATTTCTTAAGTCATTTTTTGTTGTCGCTCCAGATGTTTTACCACTTTTTTGAGGCATCATTACAAGTGCGTACTTATCGTCCCCTTATATACACTATATTTTCCCAAAAGTATTAGGACGCCTGCCTTTACACACACACACACGCGCTAACTTTAATGGTATCCCAGCCTTAGTCTGTAGGGTTCTGTATTGAGTTTGCCCACCCTTTGCAGCTTCAACTCTTCTGGGAAGGCTGTCCACAAGGTTTAGGAGTGTGTCTATGGGAATGTTCGACCATTCTTCCAGGCGCGCATTTGTGAGGTCAGGCACTGATTTTGAAGGATAACTCCTGGCTCGCAGTCTCCGCTCCAATTCATGCCAAAGATGTTCTATCGGTTGAAGTCAGGACTCTGTGCATGACTGCCAAGTTCCTCCACCCCAGACTTGTTCATTCATGTTTTTTATGGACCTTGCTTTGTGCACTGGTGTACAGTCATGTTGGAACAGGAAGAGGCCATCCCCAAACTGTTCCCACAAAGTTAGTGTCAGGGTCACCTGTGGCCAGGTGACAGATGCACACCGTAGGGGGACAGGAGTGCACCGTGAGGTAGTGAACCCTATGGCTGGCTTCTGCGGATAGGAAACTGGGTGGTTGTGGAAAGCGGGACCAGAGGAGCACAACCGGGATCCAAACGGAAGCTAGAGCCAAGATTCCCCAGGGCGCGGAGTCTAAGACCCAGCTGGTCTTCTCCAGGGCCTCTAGTGGTGAGGATGTTAGCTGCAGGCTGGGACCAGGTCGCGGCCCCTGGAGTTTCCTAGCTCACGCCCCGTAGGATAAGGGGAAAAGAGGGGAAGCAGCAGCACACGATAAGAGAGAACCGAATAACAAGCTGAAGGTCAGGGGCCACAAGCAGACAAGGATAACGAAGAACGAGCCGAAGGTCAAGGGTCACGAGCAGACAGGGATAGTCGGGGACAAGCCAATAACGTAACAGAGACAGACGTAGCACACGGCAGGCAGGAACCCAAACACACAATGCCTAACAAACACGTTGATCAGCAAAGCAGGCTTGCAGTGCACAGGTTAATATAGTGTTCTGTGATAGGGCCTGGGGTGGAGTCAGGCTGGGAGGAGATTATAAAGGAAGCCAGGTGAAAGGGCTCAGGCCTCTAAGATGAACACATGGGAAGGAAGGTAAGCTGACAGACAAACACTACTGCATATCCATGACAGTTAGGAGCATGAAATTGTCCAAAATGTCCTGGTATGCTGACTCCGTAAGGGTTCCCTTCACTGGAACGAAGGGGCCAAGCCCAAAGACAACTCCACATTAACTCTTTTCACCTATTTCTACCTACAGGTAAGCTTATAATGAAACTTACCTGTAGGTAAAATGAATATCTCCTAAACATGCACCATTTAGGAGATATTGCAGTGACGTCACCAGCGCATGCACTCTGAAAAAACGGAATACCATGTGAAGGTGGAAGCCTCTGCAGCGGTTGACAGCGCAGACATTATTCGGAAACTTTATAACCGCATGAAATCTCCCTCAGCCATTGGTTGGGGCCACTAATTTTTGTAGCTCTTAACAAGTGTTCTTGTTTTTCAGCTTGCATTTACTCGGGATGGTTTCTGCAGTTTGTGGAACGAGATGGTGAAAGATGGGGAGATAGTTTACACGGGAATTGAAAGCGCACAGAGTGGAGACCTGCCATCTAGGAAAGGTAAGTGAATTGAGATCATGATCAGAATGGAGAACTACAGGTGTGGAGGCTGTAAAACCTGTCTGGTTGTTATGGTTCTGAATCATTTTCTTTTACATTTTGTGTTTTAATAACTAAACTAGACCTATTTTAAAGAACAATACTACCAGACCACAACCTAGTTTAGCACTGTTGCGCTGATTCAATGTTCTCGCAGGGGGTAAGAACTTGAAATCCCACGAGTGCACTCCTGCACTGTGCTAGAACACATCCTAATGTGATTTTTGTGTACTCAAGTGTCTCAGGAGGCATTAATATTCTAGGGCGGGGGTCATCAACCCTGTTCTCAGGGCCCACTAACAGGCCATATTTTAAGTATTACCTTGGGGAGATGCAGACTAGAATACTGAAATCACTGAGCAGCAAATGAGATCACCTGTGATGTATTTCAGTTATCTTGCAAACCTGGTCTGTTACGCCCCTTTCACACTGAGGCGTATTTCAAGCAATTTAGCGCTAAAAATAGCGCGTAAATAGCACCTGAAATACTCCTGCCCCAGTATTCTCAATGTGAAAGCCCATGGCTTTCACACGGAGGCGATGCACTGGCAGAAGGAAAAAAAATCTCCTGCAAGCCGCATCTTTGGAGCGGTGTGTATACCGTTCCTTCCCATTGAAATCAATGGGACACCGCGGTAATACCGCCCAGAAACAGCGGCTGTAGTCGCGGTTTGCGGGCGGTATTAACCCTTTTTCGTCTGCTAGCGGTGGTTAAAACCGCACCGCTAGCGGCCGAATATCGCGGTAAATACAACGTTATAGCAGCGCTAAAAATCACGCTGCTATACCGCACCTGCCCGCCCCAGTGTGGAAGGGGCCTTTGTGAGCCCTGAGGACAGGGTTGATGACCACTGCTCTAGTGTGTGGTGTGTTTTTTTTTTTTTGTTTTGTTTTGTTTTTTTAATGTGTTTCTTTGGGGTAGCAGGCTGCGAAATAAGTGTACCTTATTTATTTTATTTTAGTGCAGGATTCACCTACTGTATAGTCACAAACTTTTAATAAACCATTCCTGGTTCAATCCCAGGAAATGGTGACCCACATTCACTGGGTCTTGGGGTTCAGTTTTCTTCTTGAAATTTTGGAGTGTACTAAATTGCCTTTTGGAAGCAAGAAGGTGGCATTTAGTGTGCCACAACATAACCACAGGGGCCCTTTCACACCAGTTGCACTGTGCCAACTTGCCCATCACTGCAGTGTATGGGAATACTTCATTGACGCTCTGAGATGCCACTAATTCTAAATGGCACTTAATTCTTCCCCAGTTCACCTGCATTACAGCGCAATGTGTGACAATCCACTACTGTGCATTGTGGTGTCCTGAAAATACAACACACATGATTTTTGGTCTGTTGACCAGCAAGTTTAAATAAATGGGCTGCGCTGAAGCAACAAGTGTTAATGCACCACCTCCGATCTGGCTGGTGCGAATGGGCCCAAAGACCGTTCAGGATAAACCAGTAAAGTAACAAAAAAAAAAAAAGATGCAGAAGGACTTAAAGTGACGTTCTCCTTTCTATTTTTATTGAAATATGGTATATAATAAATATACAGATGTTTTTTTGTTTTTTAACAGTTTATCAGCTGGGCTTTTTTGTTTTTTTTATAGTATTTTATGATGCCAAATAATGAAACCTGCTTACAATTATCTCTTCTAGATGAAGTAAATGAAATCCAGGCCAGCTCAAAGAAGGATGATCAGAATGATAAAGAGAAGAAGGAGGAAGATGACATGCCAATACCAAACTATAAGGCCAAAACCATAATGGACAGCTGGGTGTGGGGCAGACAGCCAGGTAATAGGGGGTTATAAAGTGTGTATGTGTTTGTTTGTTTGTTGTTTTGTTTTTTTATGGAGATAATATCTCCTTAACGACTAGATATTCTTCACACAATTCGAATCGTTCTGAAAATTTGGAATTCATTAGAAAATAAAGAAACCAAGTTAAACTAAACAAATTTTTCTGTTCTGCACAAGTCTAGCAACTTTGTGGAGCACAAGCAAAACAATTTACCTGTCAAAGTCGTAACAGTCGCACGGTAAAGTCGCAAAGGAAGTTGCACATTTTTATTTATTTTTAAGTTGCACACGTGTGAATGGACACTAAAGCTGTTTTCTTATACATGTACATTATATGTTGTGAAAACATACATGACCGGGTTTCCCACAGTGCTTTGGGTTAGCATAAAGCCAAACTCCAGGTTCACTTTGCCTTAAATAATTTGTTTTGTCCAAGAACTCTATTCTCTTTTACTAAGTGATTTGGCTGCTGCCAGCACTGTATAAACTGTATCCAACATCGGTCGCATACAATATACAGCATTGTGATTCGGCAGTGGTATGGGGAGCTCCTGTCTAATGCCAGAACAAAATCGAGTCGGGGCTGTGGAGTGCTTCTTTAACTATTCACAGAAAGCATTTCTATCAGTAAATACAAGGCTTCCTGTGATTGGCCGAGGTGCTGACACAGACAGATGTCATAATCTCCACCCCCAGCCAATTAGAGATGCCCTTCTATTTACTGAGACGGGAAGCAAAGGAAAATCTCCCCATACACTCTCCAAAATACAAAAAAATGTCTGATTCTTTAATGACTACATAATATGTTGTATTTTTCTGCTAGAGTTCAGCTCTAGCATCTAAAATGTAAACAGAGAAATAAATATATTTTGTTCGGCCCACTCTGTTGAAGATGTATTTTTAATATTCTGGTATAGGTCAGCATGAGCCCAACAGGAATTCACACCTCCTTTAGCTTGAAGGGTGTTTGGAAAGATGATATTCACGGAGAATAGAAACCATGCAACTAATCTGTAATCTCCAAGAACTGGTTTAGTAATCATTTAGTGGGACGTGATCAAGACCTAGGGAATGAAAGATCTATCTTTTTTGAAGTAGACCTGTATGTCTTTTCATATCAGTCTTTACAATTTTTATTCCCCCCCCCCCCCCCTTTTTTTTTTTTTTTTTTTTTTGAGAATTTTTTTTTTCTTGAACTGTTTGTCTAGATTTTGTCGTTTTTATAGAGTAAGAAAAAAATTTACAATTAAAGATTTGTCTGTCTTTAGGCGTTCTAATTTATTTCTGATACCTTTCTTTTATATTAAAAAAAACCTAATCCAGTGTCTTTTTAAAATAAGTGGTTAGTAATGTGGTCATAACCATACAAGAGTATTCTGCTGATCATTGCTTAGTAACATGACAACTATGCTATTATTTATTATAGGCATTAATATAGTGCCATCAATTTACACAGCACTTTACTTATGTTTATACATTCACATCAGTCCCTGCCCCTCAAGGAGCTTACACTCTAAGGTCCATAACTTGCATCCATACACATACTAGTGCTAATTTAGGCAAGCAGCCAATTAACCTACCAGCATGTCTTTGGAGTGTAGGAGGAAACCGGAGTACCCAGAGGAAACCCACGCATGCACAGGGAGAAAATGCAAACTCCATGCAGGTAGTGCCATGGTTGGGATTTGAATCAATGACCCCAATGCTGCTAGGTAGAAGTGCTAACCGCTTAGCCACTGTGCTAATATTATACTCTATACAAGAGTAACCACTATTAGGTAGAAATGTGATCATAACTATACAGGGGTATTTGAATAATCGGTGCTTAGTAATATAGTTATTAACTTCTTATTTTTTATTTTCGAATCCAACGCTGCACAAAAAAAAAAGTATGCATTATTTTTAGCACTTTATTATAGAGTAACAATAAACATAATATACAGTGGAACCTCGGATTGCGAGTAACGCGGTCAACGAGTGTTTCGCAATACGAGCAATTCTTTTTTTAAAAATGACTCGGTTTGCGAGTGTCGTTTTGCAAAATGAGCAGGATTCATGCCTCTGCAGTGTGCAGTACCGCATTTGGCCAGAGGTGTGGGGGTGCCAGAGCTGTTCGGAAATACCCGAGGGTTTCCGAATGCAGCCAAGCGGTCTCTGAGTATTTCCGCGCATCTCAGGCGCCCCCCAGCTCTGGCCACATGCGGTATTGCATGCCATAGAATTCAATGTGGAGCTCTCGGATCTCATGAACATGCGGATGACAATTCCAGCTTATGCGTTTTTGCAGCTCCAGCTCACCGAAGCTGGAATTGTCATCCGCATGTTCATGAGATCAGAGACTGGACTTCTGGATTCTGTGTTTTATATGCTGTGAGGGGGTTAGCTCGGCAGCGGGTGTGTGTGACCCCCGGGATGGGCTCCCCACACAAAAACAGGCCCAGCAAACGGAGGTTGTGGTTTTCAAAATCAAAAAAAAAGGTGCGGTTTATTTTCTATTTACAGTGACAAAACACAGCAAAGCCAAAAGAAACATATAAACAAAATAAATCCTGGTCAACTTGACCTCTGACTAAACATACAGGTTTCCTAACTAACAACTGGGATCAGCCTAGTGCTGTCCTAGTCCCTAAGTCCCTGGTTTTAAATGTCCAAGCAAATAGCCACACAGGCTTTTGTCTCACCGCACAGGGGTTCACTCTCCCTAGACAGTCCACACAGGTCTGGGTCCAGGCATGAGCTAACATCTAATGAAGCTGGGAGTTTTTATAGAGGCCTTAAACGAACTGACAGGCTTCAGCTGGCCTCATCAACTCCCTGCCTGCACGACGCCCAGCCCTCTCCCTAGAGGTATGAGTCATCCATGAGCCCACTAGCCTTAGCTGGGCTTATACAACTCTCCACCTAGTTGTATAAGTCGGCGTAAAGCCTGAATCTGGGCGAAATATATCTACCCCCCTGGATGCAACCAGGTGACTTTACCTTCCTGCTGTCACAATGCTATCATTCTACGTGGTTTGTGAGTATGTTCTGTTTACTGTTACCCTATAATGTGCGAAGGATAATCTGCACCCTTTTTTTCTTTTTTTTGTGTAGCGTTTGTATTTTTTCGATCTGAGGAGGGCTGCATTGCTCAGTGGTTCTGTTACAGATGGTCTTAAAGGCAGGCGTCTTTGATTTCTGAGCGTTTAAGTGTCAAGTTCTCATTTCTCTTTGTTGGTATACTAGCAGGGGTGCTTAAAATGATTAGCTTTTATTTATGTAAAATCTTTATCCCAATAGGAAAACTCTGTTTGCTGTAACTGATTTATACAGTGTTATCTGAAGTTCAGCTTCAGTTTGTTAGTACGTTTACATCTGCTAGTACTTCGAATACTCCCCTCCTCCCAGATTGACAATGCTGACGTCAAAGGTGCCCCTTTTTTCATTCATCTAGAGTGTTATTTGTATAATACAGAAGATGTGTTACTGACCTGGGGAAAGGAGAGGGGAAAAGCCTAAAAAAAAAAAAAAAAAAATGCAGCTACCACATCTAATGATTTTGATTGAGGAATGTCCCATAAATAAAAGTAGAGATGGACCTGGGCACTTTTATGTGTGCTCCCCCCCCCTTCTTTTTTTTTTTTTTCTCGCTCTGATCTGATTGATCCTTTTTTCTGTAGATTCATTTATCAGTCGGACGTTCTACACGTTTTCTCTTCTCTGTTGTGGTTTAACCATTTAACAAATGCCATCCAAAGATTTCACATGTATTCTATTTTTCTGTTGTACTATTCATAGTTCTGTCTTGTGTGGTGTTACAGATACTACTGCCTGTATAGATTTTTCCAGAACAATAAAAAAGAGGAACTGAATGCCAATCCTGGGTATAATGCCAGCTGCTGGTATAGTTTTAACGTTTCTACGAAATACTAATGAGATGTCTAGCAGACATAAAGGGACAGTCATAAGAGGTTTATGTAATGGTGTTCAAGGCTAAGGATTTTTGGCTAAGAATCTGCAGCCTTGTTTGACTTCAGATTAATATTTAACATCCTAACTTCCACTTTTGTGATTCTATCTAGAACTAGGAGTAAACCATATAGGAGGATTTTTTATTTATTTTTTTATAAAACCTCTGTATATTTTGAAATTCCTATATGCATTCTTTTGTATGTTATTATTTTTCATTACCTATAGGTAAGCCTCATGGCTTTACGTGCACCGTTTAGGAGATATTTACTTGCGGAGCCACCGGTGAAATCACCGGTGCATGCGCTCTGAAGGAATGCAATACTTGTGCCCGTTCCTTCAGGCTGGGTTCACACTGTGCGCGGCTCGCAGCAGTGGGTCCATTGTGTCCCCATTCACCGTTTCAGGTCCCAATTTTTGCCTGAATTTGGACCTGAAACTGAGCCAAAGACACACAGGACCCTTCTGCAGTGCGCTCCGAGTCCGCCCCCGGAGATGTGTGAACCAACTCTATTGAGAGCGGGTCACAGTCTCCTGTCATTGAAATTGGATGCAGAGAAATCTGCATCCAATTCGCAATCGTGTGAACCCAGCCTCCGCGTCCTGTGCCGTGAACAGCAGCTCCCGCGCGCATGCACAGTAGTGATGTCATCGCGACTCCTCTTCCTGGAGGGAACGCTGGATGAAGATTGAAGCCCTGTGAGCGGTTACAGCGTATGCGATGCATACTAGCACATTATAACTTTGCCTTGCTGGTTTAAAAAAAAAAAGGGCAGTGTGCATGAAGACTTAAATCTGTCTTTTCCCTTCTGTTCTAGATGTGAGCGAACTGAAAGAATGCCTCCATGTTTTAGTAAAGGAACAGCAAGCGCTTGCGGTACAGACTGCAACCACCACACTCTCTGCCATGAGGCTAAAGCAGAGGCTGGTCATACTGGAACGTTACTTTATTGCACTAAACAGAACCGTGTTTCAGGAAAATGTCAAAGTGAAGTGGAAATGTAGCATTATGCCTCCCCCTGCTGCTGAAAAGAAAAGGTACTCTGTCTCTTTTTTTTTAAAGGGTAAATATTATTGTACATATCATCAGTAGCGTACAGTGACAGAATACAGTACACATTTCCATACATTATAATTTGCTTATGTCAACAAACTCAGCATTTTACATTCAGGACATGTCTCTTCCTTTTTTTTTTTTCCCCCTTTTTTATTTTTTTCCCTTTTTTCTCCTCTTCCTTCCCTTCCTCCCTCCTCCCCAGGTACTCTGTCTTTAAGTATATGCATTAAGGTGTGTGTGTGTGTGTGTGTGTGTGTGTGTGTGTGTGTGTTTTTAAATGAATACAAAAATGCAAGGTTTGAGATTTATTTTATTTTTATTATGAGACCCATTATATAATCTTTTGTTAACCTTAACACACGTTGAATCCTTTAGAGCAGGGGTAGGCAACCTGGGGCCCTCCAGCTCTTGCAGAACTACAAGTCCGATCATGCCTCTGGGAGTAATTGTAACTGTCAGCCTTGCAATGCCTCATGGGAAATATAGTTCCACAACATCTGGAGGGCCCCCGGGTTGCCTAGCCCTACTTTAGGGCACGCAGGTTTGTTTACCCCTACAGTTTAAAAACGTGGCTTCTTTAGAACAGAAGGGCGGCAAAGCCCCATTGTACAGCTTCCTGCCAGCAGCCTGTCAAATTCAGTGACAGACGGAAATATGCAGCGGCTGGACCAGGTTCTGAGCAGTACTTGCCCTTAGAGTTTAGGGATGCCAAATTCCTGTGTTCAAGACATTACGTCTCTGAACTCATGCAGCTCTAAACGAGAGTACCGCTAGGAGCTGCATCCTGCTGTGGTGCATTTTAATCATTTCTGTCATTGCTTTAAAAAGGCTGCTTTCAGCAGGCTGTACACTGTACCTGTGTCTCCCTGCCCATATGCTCTTGGCCTATACAGCCAAATATTCACATTGCTAATGCCACAGGCTTAATTAAAGAGGAAGTAAATCCTGATGGGTTTTACTTCCTCTTTATTTCCCTGCAAAGGTAAAACATAATGGGCTACTATGCATCGCATAGTAGCCCATTATGTGTCACTTAACTGAAACCAAAGCCTGCGATGTCACCACTGGCAGCGAGCGTACATCTTCACCCGTCTTCCTGCCAGAGCCGCGAACTCCGGCATGACCCCTTTAGAAACGTCACGATCGTCGTTTCTAAAGTGCGCCTGCGCCGTAGACGTCGGCGCACGGCTCTATCGTAAATGTCTCCTAAACCGTGTAGGTTTAGAAGATATTTCCAGCACCTACCCTAATAAAGGCTTACCTGTAGGTAAAAGTGGTTTTACAGGGTGTACAACCACTTTAAGTAGCCTAACGTCGGTAACTACATATACTCAATTGCAGTAATGATTACAATTCTAATAGTTGCTGATTATATATATATATACACGTTTTTTTAGCTGCACATTTATGTGACATAACCATTCTGAGCTTGTAAAAATTTCTTAACATTACAGAGCTACAAGTGGTAAGGGGATTTTATGTGTCCCAAAAACCCAATTTGAATGTGCTTGCTGAGAGGATGCTTTTGCCCTGGCTACATTTCACAGTAATTCAAATACTGGCTGAGATGATGCAAGATCTTTTACCTTGTGGCAGTACACACAGAGCTATTTTGTTTGTTCACCTAAAATAGAACAAGTTGCAACTGTAGTAATAGGAATGGTGTCACTGTCATTTCATACTATAAAACCTGTACAGTATTTGCTCATATACCCCAATGAAATCAATTTGGCTGCGATATATAGGCTGTATACGATGGAGTAGTTGGGCATTATTGAGGTAGTGTGAAGACTAATGATATTAAGAGATTTGATTGGTTACTGTATATCTCTTGTTTCACTGGTACTGCACGTTGCAAGTTGAGACTGCTCTTTATAATTGGACATTGGTAAGCTTTTCTAAATAAAGATATGGAAAGAAGTTTTTCTATAAACATCCATTTTATAGATTTGTTCTGGTATAAAGACATATATATTTTACACAAGATTTACATCTTTTGTTCTAAGTGGTTTTCTGTGTACCGCCATAAGTTTGTAGTAGGATTGATGGTATTGCTTGTGGAATATGTTGTAGACTAAAATGAAGACACACTGTTCTTGTTTTTATTCAGATGTATTTACTCAGTGCAACTTCTAACATCCAGGGGAAAGATATAACCCCAATATGTCAGAAAAAGAAATTCAAAAACACAATTACTGAGTCCTGAAAAAGGATCCCCCCATCCCTAAAAAAAAAAAAAAAAAAAAAAAAAAAAAGACTTGTAAACTCAATCAGGTGTAGCTAATCACCTTCTCAATGGCACACACAGCCATTTGACGTTGAACTGTGGTCATGTTGATTAGCTCAGCATGGAAAGTGTTTTTCTGGAGCATTTCACTCCCTGGTAGTGCAACTGAAGCAAAAAAACTATGGGTGACAAGGCGCTGTCAAAAGATCTCGGGATAAAGTTGTGGACAGGCACAAGTCAGGAGACGGATAAAAAAACCATTTCAAAGGCTTATCAATGCCTAGAAGCAAAGTATTACAAAGTAGGAGGTAGTTGGTACAACACATACCCTCCCTGGATCAGGGCATTGCGCCAAACTGGATGAAAGCCAGTTCTGAAACTTTTCAGAGGCTACCAAGAGGCCTACACCAACTCTGAAGCAGTTGCAGGAATTTATGACGGAGTGGTCATTGTGTGCATGTGATAACAATATCACAAATTATCCACAAATGTGGCTTGTATAGGAGGGGTGCAATAAAAATGCCACTTAAAGGCCACATGCAGTCACCTCTGAGCTTTGAAAAAATGCACCTTTGAAGATTCTGAGGCCACGTGGAAAAAGGGGTTATGGTCAGATGAGAATAAGATTATAATTATTTGGCCTCAACACCGAACAATATGTCTGGTGGAAATCCAATACATCTCACAATCCAAATAAAACCATTCCTACAGTAAATCCATGGAGGTGGTACTATCCTGTTATGGGGGTGTTTCTCTGCAGCAGGGACTGGAGCACTTGTCAAGACAGAAGGAAAAATGGATGGGGCAAAATGCCATCAACTTCTTGAAGAAAATCTGCTGCCCTAGGTCATTGTCATGTCGAAAGGTAACCCTGCTTCCCACTGACAACTTTCTGGCAAAAATGACCACACAGTGGTTTGAAGGAGAAAAGGGTGAATGGCGTACTCAGAGCCCAGACTTGAACCCCATTGAAAATCTGTGAAATAACTTGACTGCAGTCCACAAATGGTGATCATCAAATTTAACTGAACTTAAGCAATTCTGCAAAGAGTGGGCAAATATTGCAAAGTTGGTAGAGACCTATCGCAACAGACTAAGGGCTGTAATTAACCAAAATGTGGTTCTACAAAATACTGACACAAGGGGGTGATCCTTTTTCCAACTCGTTAATTCTGTTTTTGAATTTAATTTTTTTTTCTGACATATTGGTGTTATACCATACACGTGAAAATATATAAGTTGCACTGAGTAAATATGGCTAGATAAAACACTGTGTGTGTGTGTGTGTGTGTGTGTGTGTGTTTTTTTTCAGGCTGCAAAGCAACAAAATGTAATTATTTTAAAGGGGGTGATTATATTCTATACTCACTGTACATGAACCAAATATATTGGCTAATTATTTTGCACACCTATGTTGCGTCAATGGACTGGAAACTCCTCTTGCTGCTAATTTCTACATTTACGATAGAAAATCCTGACCTCCCAATTTGGTTTCCCATTTGTAGTCTGCTTTGTCTCATTAGAGATTGTTTGTGCATACCCTAAATTATTATTCTTTACTCCTAATTTTCTATGTTCTAGACGTTTTTTTATTTGTGTAATTTTTTGTACTTTCTATAGTATGGTAGTATTTTGCTTTTAGTTGTGTTTTTCATGTTAGTCTGGCTGTTTTCTGAAATCAGTGGCTTCATCCCTTGCAGTGAGGACAATTCTGAGAATAACTTTCATGTACACAGCTCCCGTCCAGTTGGTCAAGGGGTGGAAGGACTTGCCAGGGTGGGCTCCCGAGCAGCGCTCTCTTTTGCATTTGCATTCCTTCGCAGAGCCTGGAGATCTGGTAAGGAAATTGATTCAATGAAAGCTATTTTTACATCGAAAACTGAATGCATTGTGTTAGAGGGAATATAGGGTGCCTTTTTTAAAAATTTCCTTTTTGCCTACCAATAATAAAAAATGTAGCTGATTGATGTTATTTCTGTTTACATAAGTAAATAAAAACCTTTTACACATAAATATTAATAGATTACTTTTTTAGGGATATGTTACTACAGTGTGTGCTGGGGGAAAAAAAAAATATTACCACTGTGCTTTTTTATTTTATATATATATATATATATATATATATATATATATATATATATATATATACATAAATATAAATTTATTATTTTTTTTTTTTTTTTTTAATATATATTTCCAAAGCCTTATACACACGATCAGGTTATCTGACGGGAATTGTGTGATGACAGGCTGTTGTCGGAAAATCCAACCGTTTGTACGCTCCATCTGACAATTGTCGGATTTTCCGCCAACAAATGTGGGATAGCATGCTTTAAAAATTGTCCTCCATCAAATGTGTGTTGTTGGATTATCCGATCGTGTGTGCACAAGTCCTTCGGACAAAACTCCAAAGTACAAACACGCATGCTCAGAAGCAATGCTCACCATAACACAACATTAGTCGAAGTTGCCCAAAGGGTGGCGCTAAAGCGCTGAAATGCCACGTAGTTTCGTGTTTGTTGGCCAACAATTCTTTGCCGTTTGTATGCAATAAATGTTCCTGGCCAATGCCCCTCAGACAAAAGTCCTACGCTTTTGTCCGCAGAAAATCCGATCGTGTATATGAGGCTTAAATGTGTTTTGAGGCTGGGTTAATTAACACTACTGCAAATTGGGGTTTCCTGCATCCAATTTGCATGTCAGGAGATTGTGACCAGTTCTCTTTGGAGCCGGTTCACACATCTCATGAGCGGCTCTGGTACAAATTGCACAGGGGCCCTGTGCGTCTTCTGGTCCGAATTCAGCCAAAATTCGGACTGAATTCGGACCTTAAATTGTGAACAGGAATGCACCAGACCCCTGCTGTTTGCCGCTCCGTGCGGCATTGTGAACCCAGCCTAAATGAAGCTTTCAGACTACAGAGACTCCACTAATCTGTATGAAGTGACATACCCAAGCCCATTCCTACTTGGACCACTGTCAGCAGAGAATCCCCCTATGCAAGTAAAGATGTATTTTACTCCTAAGAAAGTAGGGGGTTGATTTACTACAATGGAGAGAGTGCAAAATCTGGTGCAGCTGTGAATGGTAGCCAATCGGCTTCCATTTTTGTTGTTGTTTTTTTTTTGTTTTGTAAAGGCCTAATTGTGTAAGCTGAAGGTAGAAGCTGATTGGCTACCATGCACAGCTGCATTACATTTTTCACTCTGGTTTTAGTAAATCAACCCTTAGTGTGACATCTCAAAGATGTTTTTTTGATTTTATTAACAAAAGGAAACTGAGATGCGTGGACATTGGCACATCATCCCTGAACTGACCTCAGCCGGACTGCACTGCCCACCAGCCGCTGCATTGCAATGCAGCGGCTGCTGGGAACATACCCATATCACACATTGCTGTGCAGCCACAATACTAGCAGCACATGTACTTCCAGGGCCCCTTTTTCTGGTGCGTGGACTGAGTCTTCCAACTGTTCTGCACTGAAAGCAAAAATCAAAGCCAAATAGGACATACCAAAGTATGGAAATTAAACTTTTTTTTTTTTTTTATATATGCAGGTTTGGATTACAGAGCATCACTTCTATTTCCCAACCCATGTTTTACAGGTATACGCTTCTTCATGCTATACCCCGAAGAAGGATTTCTGGCAAAACATGGGTCAGGATATAAATGATTCTTTTAATCGTAGATACTGCAAGTGGATGCAAAGCACAAAATAGAGCAGACACCAAGGGTTTTGAGATTTTAAACTTTTAATATACTCACATTTGGATTACAAAGTTTTTTTTTGTACCCTTGGGTCTGCAGTATTTTGTACTTTGATTCTGCTTGGAGTGATTACAATAAAAAGCATCCCATATCTATCCCGAATTACATTACTCTTTCGTTCATGGACCAACACAGCTTCTCTATTGACATAGTGGGTATTATCCGTTAATTAGGAGTGACTAGGCAGAAACTTGTAAAAAGTGTTGCATCCCACCTTCTACAGTACCGCCCAGGGGGCGGACCCTCTGTGTATATCCCCTCAGTCTGCATCTCGCAGATCAGTTTTTTTTTTTTCTGTCTAGCAAGGAGTAGGACATTTTGGTCCGGGGGAAAATAATTTTTTCTACTTTTTTTTTTTTGTTTCCTGCGATCTTTGATCAACTGCCGACTGGGTGACAGGCTATATCCTCGATCCTTGTAGTCCCCCCCAGTTTCGGCCATCGAGCGTGTGCTGACCCTAGCTACGCGCTGGGTTTTCCACGATATACCAGTCTCTCTACGGGTGGCCGTTGAGCTTACGCTCCAAGGCTTGCAACGGACCGCTCAGCTTCGGCTGACCTTACGGACGAGTGGCAGCAGCCTGTCCGGTGAGTGTCGCGCTCCAGGGCATACATTTGATCGTTCCCTAGGGTCCAATCACAGCATGCCTGGCTGACAGTCACCTTCCGTGCACGGATGATAATCTGTTTTGGAATGTCTTCCAGCATTAGACATGCAGGATAGGTAAGTAGCTCCCCCGCTTCGGCAGGGTGACTTGGCTGGACATTCCTGGAGAGATCAAGTAAGTGGTTGTGGGCCCCTTTCTGTCTTCTCTCCCTGCCTTCCCTCCTCCCCATGGCTCTGAGCTAAGGGTGCTGGGGGTCACTTAAGGGGTTCCATCTGGTGAGAGGCTGGCTGTAACTGTCATTTAAAAGGTCTTTTCACGCTGTATGGCTGCTTTTGCCTCTATATTCGGCTCGGCGGCCATTTTCTTGGAGCCCACATGTTTCCATACAGCCGCTTGGCGGACATTTTGCGATAGTCTCCGGCCTCTAGGGTGCATTACACTGGCGCAAAAATTTACACAGGAAACGCTGATAAACTATCAGACTGACACAGCAGCGGTGGGATAGCATCACAGGCGCAGCACACGGCAGCATATCGGTACCGATCCAAGGGTGGTGAGTCCCCTGGGTGACCCAGCATCTCTGATCAGCTAGGAGGGTGGCCTATTGATATCTTGCCTTGAGCCCTGTGGGTGTCAGCGCGTGGTCAGCATGGCGTCTAAGCCAAATGTTTTTTCCCCCTGAAACACCAGATTTAGCAGCTGGTACCCCTGATGTGTCTATGGGCGCTATGTTGGCAATCCTAGAGGCTTTTGCTGCCAGGGTGGAAGCAGCACACGGGAATATAGGGGGTAGTAAACGCCCCCTCCCCCTGCAATATTCTGGGGATAATTCTGATGCAGAACCAGTTCCAGCTATGGCTCATGACCTGGATTATGATGCATCAGAGACTGCAGACCGTGACCTGTCGGACAGTGAGAATGCTCCAAGTCCAGGTCAGCATGCAAAAAGGCTTTGGTATCTGACCTATTACTGCAGTGTGGAGTACGCTAAGAATAGAGAATGCTGCAGAAGCAGCAGAGACACCGGTCCCCTTTTTGGGTTCCCTAAAGCCAGCCCGCACTGCTAAGGTGTTCCTTGTGTGTCTTATATTAATAAGCTCCTGTACAAGGAGTGGGAAAACCCACAGATTTTTTTTTTTTTTTCATTTTTCAGCCCTAAAAAATTTCTTTTATTTTTTTGGGCGGTCCGGTACCCCTTGAGGAGAGTTCCTGAAAAGATGGACCTCTCCCCCGATAGTGGACCCCCCTGTGTCCAGACTTAACAAGTTACCATGATTCCAGTGGAAGGGGCTCCTGTCTTCAGGGACACTCGCTACTTATACACAGTGGGGGGCTCAGAGGTACGTCCAGCTTTGGCTGGGGTTTGTCTGTTTCAGACACTTACTGAGTAGGCAAGGTACCTACTCCAAGGGTTAAAAGCATGGGAGGCTCCTCCATACGAGGTAGCTCTGGCCGACCAGTTGTTACAGGGCCTTGAGTCTGTCTGCAAGTCAGACATGGATAATATCCCCTTGTTGTCTTGAGCCTCAGTTTATGCGGTGGCGCTATGCCACCTGATCTGACGAAGGTGCTGGTCTGCGGACCAATCTTCCAAGAGGGCCCTGTTGGATCTGCCACTTTAGGGCAGGGCTTGACAAATTTGCTTGGAATCTAGGAGCCAGCTAAAAAAGTTTGGAGCCAGGTTTTTTTTTTTAACGACCAATGCGTGCAGAAGCGAACGCATACGCGAGTAGCGCCCGCATATGAAAGCAGTGTTTAAACCACACATGTGAGGTATCGCCGCGATTGGTAGAGCGAGAGCAATAATTCTATCCCTAGACATCCTCTGTAACTCAAAACATGCAACCTGTAGAATTTTCCTATGGAGATTTTAAAAGGTAAAAGTTTGTCGCCATTCCACGAGCGGACGCAATTTTGAAGCGTGACATGTTGGGCATCAATTTTACTCGGCGTAACATTATCTTTCACAATATAAAAAAAATTCGGCTAACTTTACTGTTTTTATTTTTTAATTTAAAAGAGTGTATTTTTTTCCTCAAAGTGCGCTTGTAAGACCGCTGCGCAAATACGGTGTGACAGAAAGTATTGCAATGACCGCCATTTTTTCTCTAGGGTGTTAGAATAAAATATATATATAATGTTTGGGGGTTAACTTCTAAGTAAAGGGAAGGAGATGGGCGGGCAGTGAAACAGGCAAGCATTGCTGGTTGACTTGTCATACCAACGGCCACCACAAGATGGTGCCAGAGTACAGAATGAAGCCTAGGCCTGCAGAAAGCCGCGGCCCGACGCGATCGCGGAGGGGGGGCGCACGGAGATGCAGGTAACCTCAGCTGTGCTGCCCCAGGTCGCTAATTCTAGTTGTATTTGCGACCTGGCGCCCGGGGATTGTCGAGCCCTGCTTTAGGGCAACAGACTTTTGGGGCCTCGCTGGATGACATAATTTAAGATGCCACAGGAGGTAAGAGCACATTGCTTCGGCAATCCAAATAAGGGTAAGGAGGCACGCCATAGGCTAGGGCCCTCCTTCACCGCATACAAGCGGTCCCTTCGTCCGCCTAGTGCGGCAAGTAAACAACCCCAGGCCGATTAAAGCGCCTGCTGAGGGACAGAAGCGTCCCGGGGTTTGCAAGCCCAACCTGGCTTGCCTACCGAACAGATATTTCCCTCTTAACCGCCAGCTTCTGCCGACTTGTCGGGAAGCCCTACGGGGGCGGTACAAAACCTGCTGATAGGCAGGGTAAACCTTCCTGTCTTAGTACAGGAATGGGTTTAGGGGTTCTACTCAAATCTGTTCGTAGTACTGGAGAGGGTTCGTCCTATCTTGGATATCAGGACCCTCAACTGCTTTGTAGGAGTACAAAGATTCCGGAAAGGAGTTGGCTCGCTCTGTTGTCGCTGCCCTCCATCCAGGGGATTTTCCGGCATCCTTGATCATCAAGGACGCATGCTGCATGTCTCCAGATGCATCAGAGCTGTCTGCGTTGGCGGCCGGGGAAGACCACTACCAATGGTGGCTCTCCCCTTTGGCTTGGCATTAGCACCAACGGTGTTCCCCAAGGTGCTTGCCACGATTCTGGCCCTACTAAGACAGCGTGGCATCGCTATCATGGGCAACTTGGACGATCTTCTTCTGAGGGTCACTTCAAACTTAAATTTAACAGTGAGCGGATCTATAACCTGTGTAATGTTTGGGGGTTGTTGGCTCAAGTGTAGCACTTGCTAGTGAGAACAGTCCCACACAAATATTTCCTTTTGAGGGCTTGTTGGCCCACTTTTATTAAAAAGAATCAAACAAAGTTCCAGAAATTAAAACAAATGTGGTTTCCCTCGCAGGGGGTTTTCACCATCAACATTAAATGGTAGTATGTTCAGCCTCCTGGCTCACACATGCAAAAGTGCAAATGAAAATACCGAGCCGCCTGGCTCTCTTCAGCAGCAGCACCACTGCTCAGGCTCCCGCATGGAGCCCTCCTGACACCTGTCCCCAACCTCAGACTCGGGTCTATGGGTTTCACAGTGCAGTCTGCACTCTCTAGCTTCTCTAGCTATTCCAGTGCACACCTGCACACTCTGGGTTCTCCCTTGCAAGCCTGGTCTCCTCGGGAGGGTGGAGCCCAGAACCATGGTCAGGTGTCTACAAATAGGACAGCACACACGTGACCAGTCAGTGTGCTGGTAAATCTCAAAATCTGGACCCAGGACTGGGGATTTCATCCCACCCGGATCTCTAAGAAATCCCCGGGCTCCAGGTCCCAAAGTGGACTTTAATAAATGAGGAAACTGAAATGCCAGTTTCCTCTGTACATTATAAGCTTCCCTGGAGCCCCTCAACCCGTCCAGTTGAGAATTCTGGGTCACTACACTGGTGGGGTACCACACTACCACACCTGTCAGACCCTCCGATACTTGGTTGGCTGCTGAACACTCAGAAGTCAGTATTGGTACCGTCCCAACTCCTAGTATATCTAGGGTTGATTCTGGACTCCTCAGAGGCAAAAGTTTTTTGTTTGGTTTTTTTTCCCCTAGGGGAAAGTTGCAGACCCGTCGGGTTGCGGTGCGGCAGTTGACATTCCAAGGACGGGTTGTCATGCCACCTTTGCAGGCGAGTCCTGAGCCTTATGGTAGCCTTCTTCGAGGTGGTACCATAGGCACTATTTCACACGCGAGTGTTAGAGGGTAACTCTGTCCTGAAGGGTCAAGTGCCCTTCATCCCTTGATTATCAGATCCGGGTGAGCCACCTAAACAGGGCTTCCCTAGTTGGTTGCCGACTTCACCGGCATTCTGTCTGCGAAGTTGTTCCTTCCTTCCTTTTACTTGATAGTGGTCACGGTGGACGCCTGTCTTCCCGGTTGCAGAGGAGTCTGAAGAGCTCAGTCAACCTGGGTCACTGGACTCCGGAGGAATCCCATTGCAGATCATTGGCCTGAAAGTCGGGGGATCTGGCTTTGCCTCTCCACATGGTCTCAGAGGCTACAAGGGCGTCCAGTCAGAATCCAGTCGGACAAACACCACAGTTGTGGCGTATGCCAATCATCAAGGAGGAACAAGCAAACCTGCTGCAGCATCGGAGGTCGCTCACCTCCTAAGGGGCTTCCTTTCCAGAGGGGAAACACGCCAGTCGTATATCTCCTGACTTCTCGATTCAATCGAAAGGTATTGAGGTTGTGGCCAGGTCAAGTGACCCATGGGCAAACACGACAGATGCGTTGATGGCACTGTGGAGTCAGTACCGACTAATCTATGGCTTCCTCCTCGGAAGCTCCTTCCTCATCTGCTTCACAGATTGGAAACGGAGAGGATAAACAATGGTCCCAATTGCTCTGAATGGGCTTCGGCGTCCTTGGTACGCCGATCTAGTGCATCTGGTAGCAGACGCCTTTTGGCAGCTACCGCTAAGGAAGGACCGTTGTCGCAAGGTCCAGACGCCATCCTGTTTTACAGTCATTGGCTTGAGGGCATGGCTTGAGAGCCAGGTGCTAAGAGACCGCGACCTGTCAGACTCGGTGAGATCTACCAGGAGGACTGCTCAGAAATCATCCCCTAGGAAGATTTACCGTTGCACTTGGAAGACCTACACATCCATTTTGTGAGGAAATGAGGTGGCATCCGCGTACTTATTAGGTTCCAGAGTCCTGCTGTTCTCAGCAGGGAACGGGCCAAAAATTCTACTGTTAAGTACAATCAGGGGGCAGGTATCTGCACTGGCTGTTCTTTCAACGACCCCTGGTGTCTCACTCTCTAGTGAGAACGTTTGTACAGTGGGTTCGGCAGGCGGCCCCTCCGGCCCACCCTCCAATACCTCCGTGGGGCTTGTGTAGCAGACGTCCTTTTTGGCGTCTACCACTACGTCAGGACCTGCTGGTGCAGGGTCCCATAGGCCATCCTGCTTGCAAGCTATGGCTTCAACGGCATGGCCTCTAAGTGTCTCAGAAACCACTGTTTTAGAACATCAGGAAGATTCCCTGGTTGACTGTTTGTTTTTTTCTAAAAAAAAAAAAAAAGTGGTCCCCTTGGTGGCTGTTATGCCAGCTAAGACGGGTTTCTGAGCGGGCAGCCTTGTCATGCAAGCCCCCCTATCTGATCTTCCACAAGGATAAGGTGGTGCTGCGTCCGCAGCCTTCTTTTCTTCCTAGAAGTCGTGTTTGACTTTCCATCTCAAGGAAGACCTTGTACTGCCATCCTTTGTGTCCTCATACGTCGAATCCTAAGGAGACGACGCTGCATTCTTGGACGTGGTTCAAACTCTGAGAGAATGCTTGCCTGGTACTGCTCCGTTCCAGAATTCAGGCTCCCTGTTTATTTTTCAGTGGCTGGTCCCCAGTAGGGCCCAGCGGTCTTGTCGGCCACCATTCTAGGTGGATCCGACAGATTGTGATCAGGCTTATGCCATGAAGGGTCAGGCGCCTCCATTCCCGCGCATTCAACCAGGGCAATAGATGCCTCTTGGTGTTACGTCAGTAAGACGGTTTTCTGAGCCGGCAGCCTTGTCATGCAGGGCTCCTTATGTGATCTTCCACAAGGATAGGTGGTGCTGCGTCTGTGTCTTCTTCCTAGGGTCGTTCGACCTTCCATCAAGGAAAACATTGTACTGCCATCCTTGTGGAAACGACGTTGTATATTTTGGATGCTGTCCGAGCTCTGAGAGCATCAATCGTCTGTTTTTCACCTGGTGTTTTTTTAGCGGCGACCTGCTCGTCCATTCACACTTTCACTAAACTTTACAAGTTAAGGTGTGTGCATCTTCGGATGCTTCCTTCGGCCGCAAGATATTGCAGGCGGCCGTTTAGAGTTGCAACTCCTCCTTGGAGCTCTGTTTGGGGTGAAGTTTTTTTTTTTTTTTTTAATGCTGTTACCACCCCTCGTTTTTTTTCTCTGACACTGCTTTGGGACGTCCCACTAGGTCAATAGAGAAGCTGTGTCTGTCCATGAACGAAAGAGTAAATAGGATTTTTTTTTACTCACCTTAAAATCCTTTTCTCTGAGTTCATGGACCGACACAGCACCCACCCCTCTTTTAAGTTTGTACTGCTTTTTGACGAACTGATCTGCGAGATGCAGACTGAGGGGATATACCCAGAGGGTCCGCCCCCTGGGCGGTACTGTAGAAGGTGTGATGCAACACGTTTTACAAGTTTTCTGCCTAGTCACTCCTAATTAACGGATAATACCCACTTTGTCAATAGAGAAGCTGTGTTGGTCCATGAACTCAGAGAAAAGGATTTTACGGTGAGTAAAAAATCCTATTTTTGCTACCAAAGGATTCTTCAGAAGTATTTTTTCCAGTGACATGTGAGTAGGGATATAGGTGTGATGCTATTGTAATCCGAGTATATAGTAGTTTAAGTATATATGGACTGACACGGTGTCTCTTTACACTTTACACGTGGGTTATGTCCCTGCTTGCAGGAGAAGACCTAGGCAGAATGTGAAATGTTATACATACATTCCAAAAGCCAGAGCTGAACAGCCCCACCCAGGGGGCGGTCCCTCCGTACATAACCCTCCCACTACAGTTAGCAGACTTCAGTTTTTTTCTGCCTAGCAGAAGGAGAAGACGTGGCTCCCTCAGGAGCCAGTCTCCTGACCTATTTTATTCCTTTTTGGAATTCTTTTTTATTTTATTTTTGAGAATCTTCTATCAACTGTCGGCTGGGCAACAGGTTGGGTACAAGATATCCTCGTAGTCTTCCCTGTCCGACCATCGAGCGTGCTGATCCTCGCCTTGTGTGCGTGAGACTCCGTTCACGACAGGCCCCATGACTCCAGGGGTGGCCGGGTTTGCTTTCATGCTCCCACGGTCCTCTCAAGACTGAACAGCTCCTGACTGACTGTATCTTTCGCGGTGGACCGGGCCGACAGCTACTCAGTACTGCACTGTGATAGTCCTGTCAGAAACACCAGTGTGTCCCTCAGGGGACGGGTAAGTAGTCTCTCCTGCCTGCAGGTGAGTACAAAAGGCTGTGTGTTTCTCTGTGGGGGATTTTCCCTGTCTCCCCCTGTATTTTATTGTCGCTCTCTGTCACCATTACTGGCGCTGGCTGTGTGGGGTGCTTGGGGGTCACACTGTTCTTGGGGGGCTCATGCTGGTCTGCAATGTATGCTTTGGGGCTTTTTTGTGTGGTTTTTTTTGGGGCCTGAGTGGCGCTGTGCGTGTGTGCTGTTTCATTTTAACTGCGTCATGGCGGCCATCTTGCGGCGGATCGCCTCAGTGAAGTGCGGCGGCCATTTTCTTGGAGCCTGCGCGCTTTTCAGCACTAGTTTGGCCTCTAGCGCTGCTGTAGCAGCGCGAATCTCCTCACAGTCTCCTCACAGCTCACCAGCGCTGACACAGCGCGGTACAGACAGCGGAACTAAGCGGTCCCTGGTCCGGTTTGGTGAGTCCCCTGGGCGCCCCCTCCTCAGTCAGCACAGCCTGTGGGTGGACTTTTTATCTGAGAGAGTCTCAGAGGGGGACAATATGGAGTCTGTGTCACCAGCTTCCCCTAAAAATGTCAGTGGCAACAGGCAGTGCTTCAGCACCTGCGGTCCCTATGGACCTGTTGTGGGCAGCCCTGGAATCAATTTCTGACCAGGATGGGAGCTGTGTGCAAGCGCAAGGTACAAAAAAGGCGCCCTCTCCCCACTTTATCTACTCGAGGGCAGTGCGCTGATTCAAATATGGGCCTAGCTAGTATCGCTCAGGACCCTAGTTCTGGATGTATGGATGGTTTTGAACAGGACATTCCTTATGAGGGAAACTCCAGTTCTGAGTCAGTAAATGACAGGGCGCTTGTTAGTGTGCTCATGACTGCAGTGAGGGACACTCTCAAGCTCAAATGCTGCGGATGCAGAACCTCAGGCGGATACTGTCTCCTTTGGTTCTTTTAAGGCCAGGCCTTCTAAAGAGGTTTTTCCATTGTACTTTCTTTGACCAGCTCATTGATAAGGTCTGGAAAAAGCTGCAGAAGAATTTTTTATGGTCACGCGGCATTTGTTTATCAGATACCCCTTTGAAGATGCCCTACTTAAAAAGTGGGCTTCTCCCCCAGTGGTCGACCCTCCAGTCGCCCTGTTGAACAAGGCCACCACTCTCCCGATGGAGGGGACTCCTGCATTAAGGACCCCACTGACAGGAGGTCAGAAGTGGTGCGCATAGCCATGTTTGCCTTGTTGGGATCCGCCCTACGGCCTGTGGTAGCGGCGACCCTTGTGTTTTAAAACACTTACAGGTTGGGCAAAAATGTTGCACCTAGCTGTACAGGAGCATAATCTTCCTCCAGACACAGTTACTCTGGCCCACCAACTGGGCAGGGCCTGGTTTATGTGTGCGACACCACGTTGGACGCGGGCCCTTTAACATCCAGGGCCTCTGTCCCGACGGTGGTATGGCGTCGTCTTATCTGGTTGAAATGCTGGTCTGCTGGCCTAGCCTCTAAGAAGCTCCTGACGTATCTGCCTTTTTATAGGTGGTAGACTTTTCGGTGCTGCTCTGGATGTCATCGTCAAGGATGTCATGGGAGGTAAAAGCACTCTTCTTCCTTAGACTGGCAAGGGTAAGGGGGCCCGCCGCAAACGGGGCCTTTTCCTTTCCAGCAAACAAGGGGTTTTTTCGTCGGTCGAGTCCACAGGTAGGTCCTCCCAGACTGACGGAGTGCGGCTGGTGGGCACAAGCGCCCCTGGGTGCATAAGCCAAACAAGCGGCTCCCGAGCCCGCCTCCGCGTGAAGTCTTGCCTCCGCCCGACTCTGGGGTGGGGGGACGACTTTGCAGGTCACGAATCGGTGGTCCTCCCGAATCTCTGACTGGTGGGTGTGCGAGGAGGTCACCTCAGGATACAGGATAGTATTCCGATCCTGGCCCCCAGACAGATTCTTTCCCTTGAATCTTCCTCTCCTTCCTACCTGTCGGGCAGCCCTCTTGGGGGCCGTACAGGATTTGATCAGGTCCGGAGTGATTGTGCCGGTTCCGTCACAGGAGAGTTTTCAGGGATTCTACTTGAATCTGTTTGTCGTCCCAAAGGTAGGACGTGGTTCGACCTGTCCTGGACCTCAAGGCCCTGAATGCCTTCGAGAAGGTGCAGAAATTCCGCATGGAATCCATTCGCACGGTGATCGCTACACTCCACCAAAGGGATTTTCTTCTGGCGTCCTTGGACTTCAAGGCCGCCTACTTGCATGTTCCGATCTGCGCAAGTCACCGGAAGTTTCTGCGCTTTGCGATCAGCGAAGTCCACTATCGATTGTGGCTCTTCCTTTCGGCCTAGCCTCGGCACCAAGGGTGTTCACCAAGGTGCTTGCTCCGGTTCTAGCCTTCTGTTACAGCGAGGTATTGCTGTCGTGGGCTATCTGGACGATCTTCTGCTAAGAGCAGAAAGTGGATCAGACTTAGAGGAAAGGTGACTATCGTCAATTAGACCCTCATTGACTCGGGTGGTTCCTGAACATTCAGGAGTCAGTCCGGGTCCCGACTCAGTGTCTGGAGTATCTAGTTCTGATTCTGGACTCCTTGGAGGCAAAGGTATCCTACCTCTGGAGAAGTTGCTGACACTTCAGTCTGCGGTGCGGGTGCTGACATCCCAAAAATGGTTGTCAATCCGTTTTTTGCATAAAAGTCTAGAGACTCGTGGTGGCCTCCTTCGCGGCCGTTCCGTATGCCCAATCACACACCAGGGCATTGCAGAAGGAGATCTTGTCCATCTGGGACAAATCCCCGTTGTCCTTGGATCTTCAGATCCAGGTGATTCACCCGGTCAGGGCGCCCCTGACATGGTGGTTGAGATCCTCGGCTCTTCGGTCCGGAAAGGCGTTCTCCTCCCATCCACTGGACGGTACTCACGACGGACACCAGCCTGACGGGCTGGGGTGAAGTCTGGGGAGTCCTGTCGGCTCATTCCTTGGACTCCGGACGAGCCCGTTTACCAATCACTGTTCTGGTAATATGGGCCATCGGACTGTGTCTCTCCTCAGGTCAGAGAGAGTACGGGGTCGCTCCATCAGGAGCCAGTCGGACACCGCCACAGCGGTGGCGTATGTAAACCATCAAGGGGGAACTCAGAGCTCAGCTACGGCTTCCGAGGTAGTCCGTATCCTGAAGTGGGCCGGAAGAAACGTGCCGGCTCTGTAGGCCATTTTACATTCTGGGCATAGACAATGGGCAGGCGGACTATCTGAGTCGCCAATCGCCAGACACCGGACCAAGAAGAGTGGTCCTTGCATATTTCAACTCCTTTACCGACGGTGGGGCATGCCGGATGTGGACCTGCTGGCCTTTCGACTCAATCGCAAGGGTCGAGGTTGTGGCCAGATCCAGGGATCCTTGGGCGATGCCTCGGATGCGTTGGTGGCCCCATAGGGTCCTTATCGCCTGATATAAACTACGGCGATCCTAATTGTTCCGGATTGGCCGCAGCATCACTGGTACGCTGATCTGGTACGTCTCGTCGCGGACGTTCCCTGGCGGTTGCCGATGGGGGAGGACCTTCAGTCTCAAGGTCCTATGCTTCATCCGGCTTACAGTCTCTGGCTTTAACGGCAGGGCGGTTAAAAGCCAGGTGTTGAGGGACCAAGGTCTCTCGGACTCGGTCATTTTGACCATGTTAAGGACACGGAAGTCTTCCTCCAGGCAGATCTATCACCGTACCTGGAAAGCTTATATCGCCATGTGCGAAGCGCTGGACTGGCGTCCTCGGACGTATTCCGTCCCCAGAATCCTGCGTCCTCTGCAGTGTGGAGTGACCCAAAAGCTTGCTTTGAGTACCATCAAGGATCAGATTTCGGCCTTGGCCGTCTTCTTTCAGCGACCTCTAGCGGGTCATTTTCTTGGTTAGCACCTTGTGTTGGGTTCGCCATGTGCTCCCTTCTGTCAAGCCTCCTCTCCCACCGTGGCATCTGAATTTGGTGCTCTCGGTCCTCCAGGAACCTCCTTTTGGGAATTTCCGGGATATTCCCTTCTTGTCTTGTCTCAGAAGGTGGCCTTTTTAGTGGCAATCACTTCTGTTTGACGAGTGTCTGAGTTGGCGGCTTTGTCCCGCAAGTCGCCATGTTTAGTCATCCATAAGGATAAGGCGGTGTTGCATCCGCGACCTTACTTTTTTGCCAAAGGTGGTGTCGACCTTTCACCTACATGAGGACATTACCCTCCTGTCCTTGTGTCCTCACCCATCGCATCCCAGAGAGTTTGCGCTGCACATATTGGAGGTGGTACGAGCCTTACGGGTGTACCTGTCTGCTACTGCTTCTATTCGGAAGTCCGACTCACTATTTGTGACTGTCTCTGGTCCATAACAGGGCCAAGCGGTTTCGTCTGCCATCATTTTTAGGGGAATCAGACAAACCGTCATTCAAGCCTATGCTCTCAAAGGGCGGGCGCCTCCCTTTCCGGTTACGGCGCATTCCACCAGGACAATTGGTGCTTCCTGGGTTTCCCGACATCAAGCGTCGGTTGCACAAGTGTGCAATGCGGCGACCTGGTCGTCTGTTGATGCCTTTTAAGTTTTATAAGGTTAATGTGGCTGCATCTTCGGATGCTTCCTTCGGCCGCAGGGTGCTGCAGGCCGCTGTTTAAAGTTGCGACTCCTCCGTTGAGGAGCTCTGCCTTATTGGAGTGAAAGTTTTGGTTTTTCCATTTATACTGCTCCCATCCCTCTTGACACTGCTTTGGGACATCCCACGTGTAAAGTGTAAAGAGACACCGTGTCAGTCCATGGATGGTAAGAGAAAATAGGATTTTTTGTACTCACCGTAAAATCCTTTTCTCTGACATCCATGGACTGACACGGCACCCACCCTTCCTTTTAAGTTTGTACTGCTTTGTTACGAACTGAAGTCTGCTGACTGTAGTGGGAGGGTTATGTACGGAGGGACCACCCCCTGGGTGGGGCTGTTCAGCTCTGGCTTTTGGAATGTATGTATAACATTTCACATTCTGCCTAGGTCTTCTCCTGCAAGCAGGGACATAACCCACGTGTAAAGTGTAAAGAGACACCGTGTCAGTCCATGGATGTCAGAGAAAAGGATTTTACGGTGAGTACAAAAAATCCTATTTTTGCTACCAAAGGATTCTTCAGAAGTATTTTTTCCAGTGACATGTGAGTAGGGATATAGGTGTGATGCTATTGTAATCCGAGTATATAGTAGTTTAAGTATATTGCAAACTTTTAGTTTCTATACGCCCTTGGGTCTGGACTGTTTGTGCTTTTGATTTCACTCGCAGCGATTTCAGTCTAAGGACTTTTAGTCTGTGTACCGAAGAGGGAACCTGGGCGCAGGGGCGGACTGACAACCCATGGGGCCCCCAGGCTCACAGATGGCTGCAGCGTGGCAACCATCTTTTTGATGCAACATTAATATAGGCATACTCATGTGGAGGGGCACCAAGCTTGGTGACATGCAAAGTGTCAGACTTAAACCTGGCAACCCAGTAAAGGCATCAGGAGCCTCTCATGGGCAGTGCCACCTAAACAGCATTGTGGGGCCCCTGGGCAAAATACTGCACTGAGACCCCTACCAGAGAGATTATGACCTGTGGCATGCATAGCGCACCATGGCAAACAATGAGCATGGCCAGTGGGAGAGTCTTAAAGGAGGATTGAACAGAATCTGCTGTATACAATGCAAACATACCACAGACCTTGTACCCATGAAATTAGAATTGCACAACTGATAATCTCGGACACAAAAATCTCAGTCAAGGGATCATTTGTTTTTAAAATAAATGTTTCCATTATATCTGTTTTTTATGCACAAAAAATAATTATGTAACTGAGGCTACCTTACAGAAGAACTTTCATTTAAAATCAGCAACTGTTGAGACAATGAACACCATGGTCAGGTCTATGTACAGGGGTCAGGAGTAAGTAACAAACAAAACTACATATAGAGTACAGCAGTCAGGATGAGCGCCACGCTCACATCGGAGTCCTCCCTCACATCAAAGTCCTGACATTCTCCCTATACATCATCCTACGGCAGAGCCTCCAGGGTTGCACCCTACGGCAGAGTGGCACCCTACGGCAGAGCCACCAGAGTGTCGGCTTCCATCAGTATCCTGTTAAACACAAACACACACACACACCTTTTGAACCTTTAGTGCTTGGTGTAGTAGGCAGCTGGCGGTAAAAGGCTTTTTGAAAATAATAAAATCCACTTGTTGCAGGCTCTGAACTGCGCAAGTGCAGTCGTGAAGCCAGCAGAATAGTGAACTGCTGTGGCTAGCCTTAGATCAGACAGTGGGGCTTGTGAATAAAAGCCATGCTTGGTGTGTGCCATGATGTCCCTGCACAGGCACGCACCCATACCTGTCCTTCTGCCTGATCTGAGGCTGAGCTCAGCAGTGCACCATTCAGCTGGCTCTGAATGGCAACAAGTGGATTTTTCATGGGCACGGGTCTATTAGATCGACTTTTGTTGCGCGGCAGTGGGCACACATGGATCATACAGTAGTGTGTGTGTGTGTGTGTGTGTGTGTGTGTGTGTGTGTGTGTGTGTGTGTTTGTATAAATACACACACACACACATGCGCGCGTGCACACATCCCCACCCACCAGCACTTTTCATCCAAAAAATCAGCATGATTGAACACTGCTTCTGACTTCATCTCCTGGCATGCTGGTACTTGTAGTGCCCCAGCAGGTCAGACATAGGAGGTGGTAATACAGGAGAGGAGGAGGATGTGCCTGTGTGCCTGTGTACTGGTGGGCAGATATTGAGTAGGGAGTTGTAGCAGAGATTGGGGGAGAAAGTCAGAACATGTCCTTCCTCCAGAAGCAGTGTATTTCTAACGCAGAGAATCGATCGAACATCCTTAGATGGGCACCCTGCTAGAGGAAACGCAGCCCCCCACCTCCTCCTCCCTGACAAGAATACACTTAGTTCAGCTCAGCCAGCTTACTTTCTATCGGGCTACATCCCCTCCAACACTGCAGGCTGTGTACACTCCTCCCTCTCCTCTAGCATTCGGCATCTCCTGCTCTTATGTCAAATAAGGCACGTTGAGGAAGGGGGCAGGTACACTGTATTCCCATTGGCTGAGGAGGAAGTGGAGCAGCTTTAGCCGCATGAGTCTATTTATACCCCTCCCCAGTGTGTCAGGCGGGTGTGACGTCACGCCGTAACTACGCAAATCTGACGCTATAGAGGAATACTGTATGGCATCGAAAGGATGTCAGTAAGGGACATTTCAGGAACAGATGTAAAATAGATGGGGCCCCATGGTGGCCCTGGGTTCTCGGGGAGTGCCCGAATGGTCAGTCCACCCCTGCCTGGTGAGTGGATGTGCTGTTGGGATAATGTCTGCACTGAGTGTGTGGATGTACAGAAGTTGGATTTTACTTTGTAAAGCAGGCCATACATAATGCAATTTTTCTTTCCTTTCACCTGTAGAATACCTCCTGCAGCGCTATTGTGTTCTGCCGCTGGGGAGACTTCATGATTAGTGTTGCTGGCTATGGCCGGTGGCACTAATCGTTCCGGAAAAACTGACAGGGTCGTTGTACTTAAGTCAATTGATTGACTTGTGTATAACCAGGGTGCCCATACATGGATTGAAATTCATCTGGTTCAGCGGGGACATACCACATATCTATCCATGTATGGCCAACTTAAAGTGGTTGTTAACCCACTTAGATAACTTTTTATATAAGCTCCTGTCTGTGTGTTGTGTTTTTTTTTTTTTTTTTTTTTTTTTTTTTTTAATGCCTCCTTTACCGGATTACACAGCGGTTCCTTGCAATTGGGTCTTTCCTGTGCCCGGCTGATGCAGTGGGAGGGGCAGAGATTCCCCCCACTGACGTCAGCCAGGATGCGAGGAGGTGAGAGAGAGAGAGCAGGTCAGTCAGGTAATTGCAGGGAACTGCTGTGAAATCCGGTAAAGGAGGCATTTTTTTAATAAAGCACACAGACAGGAGCACTTGTTGTTAGGACACAGAGGGGCTTATATAAAGTTTTAACAGTTATGAGAGCATCAGAAGCGGAGGGGGCGGGCACTGACACGGGGGCAGACAGGCAGGGAGGGGGGAGGAGGACAGGAGGGCTGCGGATGATGGAGGCACTTAAACTGACCACGGTATTGGGGCTCAGCAGCCATGATGCACTGTGGTCAGTTTACATAGGGGTGGGTAGGAACTGGCAGGATCAGCCAGGTATTTTAGGTGTTACAAGGGCCAAATGACACTGTGCTGTATAAAATGCTTTAAAGGGACAGGATCTGTTTGTTTTTTTTTGTTTTTTTTTAACCCAAAAAACAATAACAGAAATAAAGTCAACGCATTTTCTTAAAGAACGATTGCGTGGAAAACTGTATGAAGGAAGTGACTTATTTTTTTTTAATGTTCTCCTTTTTTTTGTAATAAAAATGCATATTTTTTTTATTCAATTTGATATATCCATTTGTATTAATAAGCACCCTTAAAGTCCCATATCCCCCAATATGGTTTTTCTTCTTTGTCAAAACTCCAAGGTGAGAAAAATTGGAGCCAGGAACTATGGGAAGGCAATCCCGCTCCTGGAATCCCCAAGAAACACCTTAAATGAAATGGCACATTGGGTGGTGCTTTTTAAATTTCTGTAAAGCCATTTGTAGAATTGCTTTTTAGCGATGTGGTTGTTTGTGCAGGTGAGGATGCCGACCTCTGCAGTGAACTGCTACAAGAGTCTTTGGATGCACTGCGAGCGCTGCCTGAAGCAACATTATTTGATGAGAGCACAGTGTCTTCTGTTTGGCTTGAAGTAGTCGAGAGAGCAACCAAATTTTTAAGGTCTGTTACAGGGTGAGTTTGCTGTGAATATTTAATCTGTAGATCTTGATCCAGAAGGATTGCTGTATTTTCTACTAAGCTATTGCTATAATCCTGACAATTGCCTGCTATATAAATGCATGTAGCACACAGGCATGGACTAAAATCACAAAACATTTACTTAGCAAAGCTTGTGCTAATTTTTGCTTCTATAACAGCAGTCCTTGGACTTATAAGGGTTGTATGCTCATTCGATGTCTTTCTCATCCATCTTTCACTACTTGGGCAGTGACCTTGAGCAAGCATATCTGGCATTGGATGCCTATTATTATGCTCATGCTTGCTTCAGGTCATTGTCTCAGGAGCCGGTGGCATTTCAGATAGTCAGCAGTGGCAACTCCATATTACTATCCTTAGGGCTCGTTCACACGGGCGTTTATAAAAAAAACAAGCAATGCTCATTAACACTCCTATAGCATTTATGATGTGTTTTCGTTGTGTTTTATAAAGCGTTGAAAATGCTTCAAGAATGCTTAATGAATGCCCATGGAAGCGTTGCTTTTCTAGTGTGAAGTGATGGCGAGAAAATGATCTACTTTGAGGAATGTTGGCTTGTGGTGTGATGACAGACATTTTGGTGAATTATCTGCAAGATCGTTTTCATATACTTCTTCCCTGACACTTGGCTTGGTCTAACTCAGCTTTGCAGACACACAAATCTTTGCAATTGACAATGGTTAGTGCCTCTGCTTCTTCCTGGTACTGTAAGTACTGCTGGCTGGCTTGATGCTTTTGCCTGCACATAGAAGCAAATGGTGTTACCACACGGCTGCTCTGTACAAACAGGAAGTGGCTGAAACTGCTCAGTCCTAATTCTCCATTTCCCAGTGCATTCGGGGATACAGGAACCCTCACTGCCTCTCCTACAATGCCCAGTTAATGCTTTAAAAATGCTCTACTAACACCCCATAAATGCTCTAGGCGCTGTTGAGGTGCAGTTACAGAGCATTACCATTGAAATCAATGAAGGTGGCTGACGAGCGTCAATACCTCATTAAAGTGACATGCTGCTTAATTTTTTTTTTTTTTTTTTATTTATTTCAAGGAGCAGGGCCCACACGGACCACCATGTTACATATCAACAAACAATACAGGTGATGGTTCAACAATACCTATCACCTCTTAGAAAAGAAACAAACAGTAGGCAGTAACCGTGCAAAACAGGTTCAAAACAGTTGTAGTGTACAAAAATTTAATTGAATAATCCTCTCCTGCCTAGTGAGGAGAAAATGTATGTATAGGGTGAATCATGTTCGGGGTGTTCTTGGTGATATCTGCGTGCAGGGGGGGATGGCAAATAATTACCTCCCCCATTACATGTTGCATATAGTATACCTCATTGTAAAGTATAAGGAGTCTCGTGGTCCCATGGGTCCAGCCCCCAGTTATTTTCCTTTTTTATTCAAGTAGTTGTTGTCGTCGCCCCCCCACCCCCAGCCCCCCATTTGTGGGGAGCTGTAGCGCAGGCGGGCGAGGCCAACCGAGAGCAAGGGAGAGCATAATAAAGAAATTTAAAAGAAAAGGGAGTAGACAAAGAGTGTGGGATGGGGGGGGGGGAGAAGGGAGCATGAGAGGGATGGGGAGGGGAGGGGGAGTGCGTCCCGTGGCCACGGAGCGCACCTAGATCTTGTGTTAAGTTGGGGTCCAATGACCATCCGTCATCACGGGTAGACCTCTAAGTTAGTATCCTATTTTGTTGTTCACTCAGTGTCATCTGAACCTAAGAGTTTGGCCTTCGTCCGAGTATATAAATATACTCCACAATCGCCAAGTTTTGGTGTACGTCTCGTGTCTTTCCTGTGCTGTTAAAATTAGATCTTCCATTTTTCTTATTTCTTCTACCTTTCGAAGCCATAGTTTAATGGTCGGAGGGATGGCAGACTTCCAACATAGTGGGATACAGGCTTTAGCTGCATCTAATAAATGACGAAGTACTGATTTTTTATAGATTTTGTCTGGAATGTCTGATGCATGTAAGAGGAAGAAGGCTGGGTCGTCTATAAGTGTCCTTTCAGTGAATTTCTGCATGGTCTCACGAATCACTGTCCAAAATTGTGTCAGTCTAGGGCAGGACCAAAAGATGTGTAACAGGGACCCCTCCTCCGTCTGGCAGCGCCAACAGCGGTCTGATGTCAGTGGGAATAGTTTATGTAGTAATGCAGGGGTCTTGTACCATCTGGAGAGTATTTTGTAATTGGTTTCCTGGGTTTTTGCACATATGGAAGATTTATGGGTATACTTAAGAATACGTTGTCGTTTGGTGTCATTGAATTGGATTCCCAGCTCCCTTTCCCACTTGAGCAGTCCTGGGGGTGTAAAGTCCTCTGGGGGTGCGTTCAGGAGAGTGTAGGTCAAAGAAAGAGTATGTGGTATGGGACCCCTCTCGTTGCACAAGTCCTCCAATGCCGTTAGTGTCTGGTCATTATCCCTCGGGGGTGGCATGGAGTTCAGGAAGTGACTCAATTGGAGTGCCCTCATAAAATCCAAGCGGAACGGGCCTGAGGGGTCCGAGAGTTCCGCAGCTGATTTCCACCGCCCTCCTGAGCTAAAATGGGAGGCCTGGTAGATGCCCGATTCAGATAGGTTGCGAAAGCGTCTGTCTATCAGCCCTGGTGTGAATAATGGGTTCCCCAAAATGGGTTTTAGGGGCGAGTCCTGGGAGGAGAGAGGCGTCTGGGTCACTATTCGGGCGCATATCCTTGATGTTTTGCCTATTAATGGGTGGGATTTAACTTCTGGTGGTAGTCCCAAGTAACACCATGGGGTGCCTGGGAGGGGGATCTCACTTTGCGTTTGTTCTATGGAAGTCCATAGTTTGGTTTCTTGGTGGCGGCACCAGTCTATGAGCCTCACCAAATGCGTGGCTTGATAATAGGCGCAAAGGTTAGGGAGTGCTAGGCCTCCGTATAGCTTGGGGAGTACTAGTAATTTGTTAGCTAGTCTAGGCTTTTTCTTGGCCCATACGAATTCTGTAAAAAGTGTCTGCACTCGTTTGAAATATATGACTGGGATATGTATGGGCAGGGCTTGCATAAGATATACAAACTTCGGAAGTATCATCATCTTTAAAATGTTGCAACGTCCTAGCCAGGAGTACAGGCCCGAGGTCCATTGAGTCAGCAATGATTTGACTTGTTTTAAAAGTGGGGGGAAGTTGAGCTCGTATAATTTTGAAATTGTACTGGGTATATAAGTTCCCAAGTATTTAAGGGCAGTTTTGGTCCATTTTAATTTAAAACTGGATTGGAGGTGTGCGAGCTGAGAGTTGGGGATCCGTACGCCCATTGCTTCTGACTTGTCAAAGTTGATTTTTAGGTTGGAGAGTGTCCCATATAGTGTAAATTCGTGGAGAAGGTTTGGTAGTGATATTGATGGGTTTGAAAGGGAGAATAGCAAATCATCTGCATAGGCAGAGACTTTGTACTGGGTGTGGCCTATTGTAATACCTGATATGTTCGGGTTTTTCCTTATATGACATAAGAAGGGTTCAAGGGATAGGGCGAACAGGAGGGGCGAGAGTGGGCAGCCCTGGCGCGTCCCGTTCGTAATTGGGAAGGGGTCTGAGAGTACTCCATTGGCTCTCACCCTAGCTGTCGGCGTCGTGTACGCTGCCTTTATCCACTTCATCATGTTATTGCCCAATCCTACATGTTTCAGTGTGGTGAGCATGAATGTCCAATTCACTCTGTCGAACGCTTTCTCAGCATCTGTGCTGAGAAAGACGCTGGGTGCACCGGAGGTGGTGGCTTTATGGATCAGGTTCAATACTTTGATGGTATTGTCTCTGGCCTCTCTGGTTGGGACAAAACCCACTTGGTCTAAGTGAATTAGACGGGGTATGTGGGTTTGCAATCTAGTGGCAATTATTTTAGTGAACAGCTTGAGGTCCGTGTTCAATAACGATATTGGGCGGTAACTCCCACACTGAGACAGGTCCTTACCCTCTTTAGGGATCACCGCTATCTGGGCCTGTAATGTGGTGTCATGTAAATTACCTTCCTTACTGAGGTCGTTAAGCATTTTTACAATTTGATTTCCTAGTGAGGGAAGTAGGTTTTTATAGTATTGGACCGTAAGTCCGTCTGGTCCTGGGGCCTTATTGAGTTTTGTGTTCCTTATTGCCAGTTGCAGTTCTGTCAGAGTTATAGGTTCAGCCAGAAGGTCACGCGTGTCTGTCGGTAAGGTGGGCATTGTTGACTTTTTAATGTAATCTGTTACCTTCCCTGCTGTAGGGGGATTCGCCGGCAGATTGTACAGGGATTGATAGTACAATTTGAATTCTTGGGTTATTTGCCGGGGCAGAGTTTTTTTTTGGCCTGTTGTGGAGTATATGTGTGGGATGTAAGAGGCTGCTGTTTGGGATCGTAGGGATTGCGCAAGCACTCTACCGCATTTGTTCCCTGATTCATATACTTTCCTGCGGGAGATCTGCATTGCCGCCTTTGCTTTAAAGTGGAGTATATCCGTTATTTGCTTACGTACTGTGTCTAATTCGTTCCCCAGCAGTCTGGTCGGTGTCTGTTTATGTCTGGTTTCAAGTTTTTGGAGTTTGTCTATCAATGTTGCAATTTGGGCTGTTCGCTGCTTCTTTAGCCTCGCGCCATGTTTTATTAGTACTCCCCGTATAACCGCCTTGTGAGCTTCCCAGACCAGTCCCATGTTACAATCTGCCGTTTGATTTGTCTGGAAGTAGTGTGTGATTTCTTTTGTCACATCTGATACCACCTCCGGGTCTTGCAACAGACTCTCGTTGAGTCTCCAAGGTTGTCTGTCTCCTATTGTGGTCAGTTAGTGCATATTGCATAGAGACCGGGGCGTGATCGGACCACGTAATTGATCCTATACTCGTGTTCCTTAGTGCCTGAAGTTGGTTGTGTGGGAGTAACAAGAGGTCAATATGGGAGTATACCTGGTGCGTACGAGAGAAGAAGGTGTAGTCTCGTTCTCCAGGGTGGGAGAGTCGCCATACATCTATTAACTGCATGTCATGTAAAGTCTTGTGAATTGTCTTTCGGGCGCTACGGGAAGAGGATGATGTACCCGTAGAGGTATCTTCTGCTGGGATCAGGGGGACATTAAAGTCTCCCCCCACTATAAGCTGGCCTTCTGTGAAACCGCGGAGTGATAATAAGGTATTTTTGAGAAAAGAGTCCTGTTGGCTGTTTGGGGCATACAGGTTGGCAATGGTCACCTTCTCGTCTCCTATTAGCCCTTTAATAAATAGAAATCTGCCTGCTGGGTCAGCTCTTAACTCTACTAACTTCCAGGGGACTCTGGCTGCAATCTGGATAGAGACACCCCTAGATTTGGCTTCTAGATAGGTGGAATGGTATACCATCGGATACCATCGGATATGTATCCTCTCTGAAGTGAGTCTCCTGCAGAAGTACAATATCTGCCTTCATGCGCCTCATGTCGTTTAACAGCATTTTCCTTTTTTCTGGGACATTCAGTCCTTTGACATTTAGGGTGACTATCTGTAGTGTATCCATTTTCACGGGAGGAAGGAGGGAACGAGAGAAATCAAGACGAGTGGGGGTTTAGGGATCAAAGAGGATGAGAGGGGTTGAGAAAGAAAAAAGGTGAGAGCCGGTCTTTCCAGACCAGTCCCAGGAAAGTATTTGCTCTCAGCAAACACCGTCCAGCAGTGCTACCTCTAAAGGTACAGCAAGTCGCTGTATTACTACCCTGCCAGAACTAGCTGGGAAGGTGTCTTCCTATGTGAGGGAGTGATCAGCAAGGGCGAACAGGAGAAACTCCCCGCCCTTCCCGGCCTCCGGGTCTAAAGTGTATGTAAGAGTGTGAATAATTGTACATTAAACCTGTGAGTGGCAGCAACATATGGGTCAAATAAAAACCGTCTAAATTAAACAGAATAAAACATTATAGCATTAACATACAGATTGTTCAGGGTTTAAGCCTGGCAATCTTACCAGTGTATCTCTGAGGGGCATTGGCTGGCTGTAGTGAAGTGTTACAAAAGTGGATGCTATTTCTTGGTCTCTAAGCAGTTCCCCCCGTCCCCTGACCGCGTGTAGAGGCCCGAAGGATAAGAGTCCTGGACTCCCTCTTCCGTAATCTCCGTGGGTGTACACGCAATCAGGGGGGAAGGCGCACCACAGCAGTGACTTGCAAGTTCACTAATTTTCTAGTATCAGCCCCCGTTATCCTTAGTCTAGAGAAAAAATCAACAGTACCTATGGCATCCAATCGATAGTTTCTAACCCGCTCCCTTCTTTGGTTCCAATATAGCCTCCACATTAAACATCAAGTCCTGGTGTGTGGCATAGAAATAAATCTGAGATCGTCCCTCCTCCCACCACCCCCCAGCCCCCCAGGAGAACGACTCACATAGTCCACTGCATGGAGCTTGATATCTAGGGGCCGTTCATGTAGGTCTCCTTCTTCCATAGTGGTGCTGAGGGGGGACTGGCGGGGAGAGGAATCGGGGCTCAGCAGGTAAAGAGGATGGGTCTCCCTTCCCCATGCGGAAGCGTTCAGCTAAGGTGTGTATAGCAAGGAGAGGTGCAGCCGCCTCCGAGCTTGTAACTAGAAGCCAGATCTTCTTCTGGTATCTGTGCATTTTACTGGGAGAACAAGGGAACCATCACCCGGGAGTCTCGAGGTCTGTGTGGAGGGGAGGGGGGTATGCCCAAAGGATGATAGTTTCAGCCACATCTCTAGCGGGCAAAGCTTTGTATAGATCCCACCTGCGATGGAAAGATCGTCTCCTCAAACTCCAGAGCAGGGGTGTAGGTCCGAGGCACACAGTAAGTGGGGTTTGCGCCTGTAAGGCGAGTAGTGGATATCAGTTTGTGTGTCGATGGCTTTGCTTCTCTTTGGCCTATCTAGAAAGGGGATGGCATATAGGGGCCGCAGCGCGCGGAGTGCAAGTTCCAGCATCCGGCAAACATTATGGTCGTGCCACCTACAGCACAGCCAAGCGAAAGAGAGAGGGGGAAAAAAAAAAAAAAAAAAGATATAAAAAAAAAATAAAAAAAAATAAAGCAGTTAGGACTCACGTGTGTTGTCGTCAGGAACGGTACGGGACCTTCCCCGGGATCCCCGAGAGCGGGCAGGTGGGTTCGGTCTCCCCGATGATGTGTTTGTGCGGCCAGTTGGTTTGGGGATTTTCTGTAGCCAATTCGGGACGCGTACAGGATCCGTTTCTAGGAAGCTGAAGAATGCAGGTAGGTCAGTAGGTGTTCGTAGTGTAAAAGAGGGAACGGTCTGAGCGAAAAATAACCGCCAGAGGATATCCCCATCTGTAGGTGCAACCCCGTCTTCTGGCTACCTCCAGGGCTGGCTTCAGCATGGCGCGTCTTTGTAACGTGGCTCTGGACAAGTCTGGAAGGATCTGTATACTGGCGCCATCAAAATCAATGTCCCCATGTTCCCACGCCTTGCGCAGCAGGATCTCTTTCTGGGTGTAGCGGTGTAGCCGACAGAGAACGTCTCGGGGCCGCGCCGGGTCTGTAGATTTGGGGCCCAGGGAGCGGTGTACCCAGTCCATCTCCAGAGTGGCAGGTGGATTCTCCCAGATCCTATGGAATATGGCTGTTACTGTCGTTGCCAGATCTTCAGTGCCAGTGGCCTCAGGTATGCCTCGCAGCCGTAGGTTGTTGCGGCGGCTGCGGTCCTCCATCTCTTCTAAGTGGAGCTGCATTTCTTGTGAGTCCCTGGCATATGTTTCCTGGGCCTGTTCTAGGGATCTTACCCTGGTTTCCAGAGAGGACAGCTGCGTCTCGCCAGAGGAGACTCGGGTCTCTATAGAGTGCAGTTCCTCCCGGACCTCCTGTATCTCTTTGCTGTGGGCTTCCTCTATGCGCATAATCAGGCCCTCTATATCCGCTCTCGTGGGTAGGGCCTCAATGTCCGCCCGTGTTGGTAGTGCCCTGAGCATGTCTCGGAGGTCCTCATCTAGCCGGAACTGTGACTGTGAAGGGCCCGCCATGGTCTGTCCGAACAAGTCCGGAGTCCCTGTGAGGTCTTCTAGATCCGGGGGAGGTACGTAGGTGCCTGCCTGTGGTGTAGTACAAGCCGTGTCTCTGCGAGTAACACGTGGCGTATTCTCAATGGCGCCCGAGGTCGGTCTCAGGTTGTTCCCCAAAAAACTGGAAATGCTCGGTTGTGAGTCGTTTTGGCGAGTCCCACGGGTCGCCGATCTCGTTCGGTACTTTGTGGGGTTGCTCATGCCGTTTTCACACTCATTTAAAGTGGCTTTTTGGCCCTCAGAGGTCGGGTCAGGCCGGGAGCCCCCCCTAGAGCATGACCCTACTCAGCCATTGCTAAGCCACGCCCCCTGAGCAGGCTATATAAAAAATAAAAAAAAAGGGGGGGGGGCAAAGGTTCAGTGATGGGTTATTCTGGGCCAGGAGGAATGGGAAGGCAACTAAGAGGTGTAGCAATATGGCCGCCTCTCACCTGTGTCCTTCATATGTAGATCACAGCAGGCCTTCTCCAGCGTCCATCTGACCTGTGGATCGTCCTCTTAAGCTGAGGCCGCCGTCGGAGGTGTCATACAGAGTGCTGTAATCGAGCGCTGGGGATGCTGAGTAGGCCGCAAGATGGCGGCGGCCGTGTCTGTGGAAGGAGCTGGCCTTGGGCTGGATTGCTGAGGGGAGGACCGTCTGGGGCACTCGATACCGTTGCCGGTCTGCACCGGGTGTATCCAGGACTGAGGATGGGCGTCTGGGAGGTTCGTCGGGGAGGCGCCGTCCCGCAGGGCGCTGTAATCGAGCGCGGAGGCTGTGGATGTTTTAGTAGGCCGCAAGATGGCGGCGCCCGCGTCTATGTATGGAGTCGGCCGCGGGACGGGTGATAAGGTAAAGAGCCGTCCGGGGCACCGAATAATGGTGCCGATCTGTTCCTAGTGTACCCAGGATTAAGGATGGGCGTCTGGGATGGCTGTTAGGAAGGCGCCGGCTCCGGATGGTCGCGGATTTAGGCAAGCACGGCGGAGCTCCCCAACAGCGTGACTTTCCTCCTTCAGCTCCTTTTACCCATGCTGCTTAATTTTTAACATGACACCACACAACGCTAACACTCCTGTGTGAACAGAACTGTTTGGTGCCATGGCAGTTGCAGTTATGAGGCTTTGAAAATGCTGATTAAATGCCACAAAAAAAGGATATTGACGCACAAATAAACGAGCCCTAAAATTCAGTTGAATCTGTGTGTTTATTTTTTTTGTTTTTTTTACACGTTTTAAAATGCATTGGGGAATGCTTGGAATCTGTAAGGGAAGAACCAAACCTAATCCAGTTGCCAACCAACTTCATATTGCTTCTAGTATGCCTCCCCACCTTAAACAGGCTTACTGTAGGTTAACTGCAAGTCTGGGAAGAGAATGCAAGCATCAGGAAGCCCTGTAATTGACTAAGATTTAATTTTCCTCTGACACAACTGAGGTAAACCAGGCCATAGATGATGCAATTTTCTTTCCTTCCACCAGGTGTTTTAAGATCAGAAAATCTCTTAATTCCCCATCAACACAGTCAATGTTGATGGGAGGAATGTCTCCCGCTGTGCTTTTTGTTTTCTACCAGCGATGGGGCGGTGCAGGGAGCTTTCCTGGCTGGCAGAATACTATGGTTGCGGCTAAAGCTACTGGCAGCATTGTGAGTGTGAGAATTCTCACACAGTGCTGACATTACCAACATCAAAGTGAAGGTGTTTTCTCATGCAAATTTTAAATTCCCTTTAACGGGCATTTTCAGTTTTTATTAGTAACCTGGTTTTGATAATGTGAACCTGTGCATTTATAAAAGTGGTCTTTCGCCAATATATATTTGAATTGCTATTTTTATTGCAGTGATGTACATGGTGCTCAGAGTCCCAGAGGTGCCGGAAATGTTCCACTACAAGACCAGCACTTGGCACTTGCCATTTTACTAGAGCTTGCTGTGCAGAGAGGCACCTTAAGGTCAGTATTGGATTTTTTGCATTTCTGTGTGTTATAACTGTAGTACAACATATTTTGACTTCTACAAACTCCACCATAAATCTCACGTACACAGCCCAACACTTACAAGTAATGTAATTTTTAAATTTTCAAATCCAGGCCAGCAAGGCCACATTTGAGTGAATTTTGTCCGGTTCATTAGGAACCGGCTGAAATTTGCTATGTGTATGGCCAGTTTTAGGAATAAGTCAAGGTTGGTCTTTTTTATCAAATATGTCTTGGTGATGAGAGAACTGACCATCTATGGGCAGCAATAAGGCCTCATGCCCACGGACGTTTTTTCAGCCGCGTTTTTTACAGCTTAAAAACACCTGCCCCTGTTATTGTATAAATTTTTCGACCGTATTTGTTTTGGAAAAAAAAAAACGAACAAAAAAAAAAACGGCGGAGCTCAAAATCGCAATCGCGGCGGTTTTTTAGCGCTTCGTGGTTTTTTATGTTTGACGCCGCGGAACGCACTGGTCCTGGGTTTTTTTTACAGCTTAAAAACGCCTATGCTATTTGCAGCTCAAAAACGCCTAGGTGGGCACGAAGCTATAGACTAACATGGACAGGCGTTTTTAAGCTGTAAAAAACGCTCAAAAACGCGGCTGTAAAAACGTCCGTGGGCATGAGGCCTTAGTGTTGTGATTTTATATTTGTCGTTTTTTCATTCTCTTTATTGTGTTTCTCTCTATTTTTGTGTTTTGTAGCCAAATGTTATCTGCTGTTATGCTGCTTCTTCAGCTCTGGGACAATGGAACAAGGGAAACTGACAACGAGAGGTCAGCCCAGGGAACCAGTGCACCTCTTCTTCCTTTATTACATAGGTTCCAGAGCATTGTGTGTAATAAAGATCTTCATAACATGGAAAAGGAGATTCAGGTCAGTTTTAGTTATTGTTAACCAGTCACCTATCAACAAGCACAATTGATGAATAGGCTGTGTTACTTCCAGTATATAACTCAGTGATTCTGTTTTTTTGAATTTTTTTTTTATTTTTTTTTAAATTTTTGGGACGTGTGTGCTTTATAACTTCGATGTTAAATACAGCTGCATAAAACCAAAAAACTGAGTTAGTTGCAGTGTCTGTGTGCTTTAGGTAGGGTTAAATGGAAAGTGGAAAAAAACAACATATATATTCTATATTTATTGTGGTATTGTATGGTGCATTATTTGCCAGTTTATCTGAGGGTGCCAGTGTTTTTAGATAAAGATTTGTTTATTACCGTGGTAGTGTACGGTGTGCAGCTTATATATAGGTATGTGCCTATAATGTTCCTGGGGGAAAAAAAAAAGTGGTAACTAGGCTATGTTCATTTCAAGAAGCATATGCCCTGCTTTCATAAAGATAAATTGAGGTCCCGCACTCCCACTCTAAATTCATGAAATACACAATTCCAAATAAATACCATTACTTGGTGACTAAAAATAAGTCCCACACCCCAGTGTGAAAAAGTGCTCTGTCCTAAATATCTCTCCTCTTCTTTCTTAATACACCAGTGTTCCCCCACGTGTAACACTCCAATGCGCTCACAACAAGTTTATGACCTCTTAACGAAACGGAAGGTCCCTTAATCCAAAGACTCAGAAGTGATTTCCAAATGGTTTGATAGGCTGATGGTAATCCCTCTCTGTGGACACTTCTTCCCCAGTATCACTTGTAACTCCCTCTTCGGAGATGAACAATATGCACCAAAAAATAAATGCCATCATTGTGCTGTATGTATTTAATAAATAAAAGTGCCCATAACATTTTAAAACTATGCACACTCACATTTGGTGGTGGCCAGTCTCTTGTCACCAATACATGCAGCCTTTGCGCTCGCCGCCACTCTCCTCACTGGAGCCACATGCGTTCCAAAAGCTGGAAGTGATGCCATGACGTGTATCGGATATAACAAACATGGTTGCGTGTCTACATGTTTCACCATCACATCGTCTTCAGGATGCTCTGGATGCCCTTCTATGCTCCGATCTCCAGGATGAAGCTTTCGTCACAATTGACAGTGAGAGTGTTACTTCAGACAGCTCACCCGACTCTGCAAGGTCCAGTACAAGAAGGCAGTAAGACAAAAAATAAAAACCGCAGAGGTGATCAAATACCACCAAAAGAAAGCTCTATTTGTGGGGAAAAAAGGGACGTCAATTTTGTTTGGGGGCCACGTCGCACGAACGCGCAATTGTCAGTTAAAGCAACGCAGTGCTGAATCCCAAAAAGTGGCCTTGTCTTTAACCTGCCTAATGGTCCGGGGCTTAAGTGGTTAAAAATGTTTATTAATATGCAACATATTTAGGGTAATCCCATTTAATGGGTGCTATAGTGCACCAAGTTATACAGGTAACGAAAGCCACTGAAATGGTGTCCTCTCCATGCTGAGAACTCTCTGCTGCCTCAGGCAGCAGAGAGTTCTCAGTGTGGAGAGGCACACCGCCAGGAAGAAACGCCTGGGGAACATCTTGGCCCCCTCAGCGGTGACTGGGCACCGCTGCGGGGGCTTTGTTCTAAGATAAGTATTTCATAATGTGCTAGTATGCATAGTCATAGTTGGTTAACATAGTCAACTCACATTTTACAGTGCACTGGCTCTGGTGCACTCAGAATGCGTGCATAGCACTGCAAGATTATTATTATTATTCTTATTATTATACACGATTTATATAGCGACAACAGTTTACGCAGCACTTTAAAATGTAGAAGGGGGACAGCACAATTACAGTACAGTTCAATACAAAAGGTACAGGAGGGCCCTGCTCGTAGAGCTTACATTCTAAAGGGAGGGGTGGTGGTACAAAAGGTAATGGCTGCAAAGAATTTGATGGGGGTGGCTCGGGGATAGTTGTTAGATGGGTGTGGGGTAGGCTTCCCTGAATAAATGAGTTTTCAGGGATCTCCTGAAGGTGGAATAGGGGCAGATCGGACATACTGGGGCAGGGAGTTCCAGGATGGGAGAGGCTCTGGAGAAGTCCTGAAGGCGAGCATGGGAGGAGGTAACAAGGGAGCTAGAGAGCAGGAGGAGTGGAGGGGACAATTTGGGCGATATCTGCAGATGAGGTTGGTGATGTAGATGGGGGCGATGTTGTGAATGGCATTTTCAATTTTACACGGTGGGGTAGGGGAAGCCAGTGAAGGGATTGGCAGAGAGGAGCAGCAGTCACTGATCGGTTAGTGAGGTGTGTTAGTCTAGCAGCAGAAATAGACTGAAGGGGGGATAGCCTGCGTAAGGGTAGGCCATTAGGAGAGAGTTGCAGTAGTCAAGGCGGGAAATAATCAAGGAGTAAATAAGTTGCTTTGTGGTGTGATTGGTCATGAAGGGTCGAATTCTGGAAATGTTGTGGAGGTTAAGGCGGCAGGATTTAGCCAGTGATTGGATATGGGGGCTGAAGGAAAGGTCAGAGTCGAGGATTACACTTAGCACCCTGGCATGTGTGGAGGGACCAATGGTTGTGTTATTAATGGTGAAGTCATGGGGGGGAACCGTGAAGGAGGAAATGTAAGAAGTTCAGTTTTAGAAAGATTGAGTTTGAGGAAGTGGTGTGACATCCATGCCGATATGTCATTCAGTAAGTTTGAGATCCGTGAGGAGATTGAGGGGGTGAGTTGAGGAGTGGAGAGATAGATCTGGGTATTGTCAGCATAGAGGTGGTATTGGAAGCCATGGGAGGTTATTAACTGGCCCAGGGAAGAGGTATAGATTGAGGAAGAGGAGCGGAGGAGATGGAGTTGTAAGTGACACTGAAAGTGCGCTGAGATAGGTAGGAGGAGAACCAGGATAAAGAAGAAACAGAGGCCAAGGGATTGTAATTTGCTGAGGAGGAGCAGGTGGTCAACTGTGTCAAAGGCAGCAGAGAGGTCTAAGAGTATAAGTATGGAGTAATGACCATTGGTTTTAGCAGTTAGTAGGTCATTGGTGAGTTTTTTAGTAGGGCAGATCCAAGGATCACTTGTATGTTCGAGATCATGTTGAAAGCATCAATCTATCTGACCTGGTCTTAGTGATACCGGGTCTAGAGAAAAATTAGGACCTGGTCTAAAAGAATATAATACACCCAATTCATATGGCCCTCCACAACTTATTTTTGCTCTGTAAAAATATTAATCTGCTGGTACTGACAGCTTTTTGCACTACCAGGATTTTTTTTTTTTACTGTAGAACATGCTATGATCAGCAAGTTCCCAGACTTCCTGCGGAGTCGCAGGATGTCAAATGGCTCTCTGGCATTTTTTGTGCCCAATTCCCTCCACATCAGCCCTTGGAACCCCAAGGAAGAGGTTACCTTATGTGTAATAAAATCACTGACCTGCATTATTAGAAACCGGTCTGTTGTCTAAAGGCAGTATTTTTATGGTATTTTCAACAAAGTCACACTGCCTCTAATTTGTGTATGATGGCCGATAACTAGATTTGGGTTAGTTGCCTTTTTTCTGAAGCAAAATGCACACTTTTTCTAGTCCCTGCTACGTGTACAGACCGGTCAGCAATTGAAGCCTATAAATTAATCTTGCAACAGTTTTCCCACAACAGTGAGTTTGTCCTTTTTTGCAGATTTCATTTCTTTTTTGGTATGGTATATGGTATTGCATGACCGATCCTCATGAGAAAGTTTATTTACTCGTTTTTAAGCTCAGAGTTTTCTGTGACATAAATATAATTAATTTATTTTTTTTATTTTTAGATGCTACCTTGTACACGGAGTCCAAATGAAAACTTTTTGAGGTATCTGATCTTGCCTCAGGACAATGAATTGGCCATAGACTTACGACAAACAGCTGTTGTTATTATGGCACATTTAGACCGATTAGCTACTCCTTGTATGCCTCCACAGTGCAGTTCTCCAACATCTCATAAGGTAAGTTGCCCAAAGTATATCTCTTTATTTTCCTATATTCTTATGGCATTGTTGAAGCAACAGAGACTAGTCCAGCCTTCACTTTGAGTAGCCTCAGGCACAACCTCAGGAACAAAAGCAGAATGTAAAGTGCGTAACCCACAGCAACTAATCGTACTACAAAACCTGTTTCTGTACATATTGCATACTGTACATAAGTAAACATTTTATAAGAAAAGTATATTCTGTTTTTAATTCTAGGGTTCTTTACAGGAGGTGATCAGCTGGGGGCTGTTAGGTTGGAAATATTATGCAAATGTGAGTGGCCCTATACAATGTGAAGCTCTCGCTAACCTCGGTGTTACACAGATCGCTTGTGCAGAGAAGTGCTTTCTCATACTCTCCAGAAATGGCAAAGTTTACACTCAAGCTTACAACAATAATACACTGGTATGTTGAAATAATAATATTAAAAATATATTTTATTACATTGCATCAGTTGAAGCTTGAATAAGTGGTGGCTCACACTTGTGCGATTTCCGATGCAACTGGAGTTGCACAGAATCGCATTAAAAGGGAGATCAAATTACGGTAATTTCCATGGTGCCCGTTCACATCAATGTGACTGTGCGGTGTCGTTTTGGAAAAGGTTCCTGTGCCAGTTTGGTGTGATTTGGCTCAATAGAATATGCTAACCACATCCAAAATTGCACGACATAATCACACTGAAAATAGCATCAAAAGCGCACCGCAGTAGTGTGAACTGAGCTTAAATCTGAAAAGTGTGCTTCAACCTCATATTTTATTGGTAAAGTTGTTGTTGTTTTAGTGGTTCATATTGTATGTAAGAGTTGTTAGGAGATGAGTTTATGTATTTCTAATTTTGTAGAATATGACAGTGTATAATGCACGATATTAGTTTTGAGTTCACAGAATAGCGTGAAATAACTTATTTATAAGTACTATAGGGAATTTTTTTCTTTCTCTGAATCAGGGTATTGGTATAATTTAATTATCATTTGCGACAATATTTATTTATTCTCTTTTGTATAATGATTCCATTGTTTTTTTTTTTTTTTTTGGTTCTAATTTAGTTACCTTTTTTTTCTAACTGTGTGATAGTCTCCAACATAAACTGGAATATTATAGAGCCCTGTGGATGCTGAGCATACAGCCCACCTACCAGAATATCCACCTCTACCTGCTTCCAATAGGACAATTGCCTGTTATTTTGTTCTCTACTTTGAAGATGAACTTCGGCCCTGTTTGTAAAGCAATAAAGCCAGCAGCTACAAATACTGACACCACCCTAGGAGTCAAGTACTGTCTTCACTGGAGTTGATCTGATCCTTCGCTGGACTTCGGATCCCTGGTGCCACATTCTTGGATGTGGGAGCTGGCTGTGACTTCCTGATGTTTCGGCCAGCTCCCTACTGTGCATGTGCTGTGCGAGGTTGCGCAGCGCTTTCAGAGTGGTCCTGCAACCTTCTGGGATGTGTGACCTGTACAAGGAGGTTGGCGGTGGGCCAGGCTTGCGTAATTCTTGCCTAGGTACCTGCTCCCAGAGGGAAAAAAAAACACCAATTAATTTTTTTTACAAGAGGAGGAGGATGAGCAGAACTTCACTTTTAAGTGAGGGTCCATTTTAATCGTTTGTTTACAAAGGCTGTTGTATTACATTGATAGCATTTCTTTGTAAAACGCATATCTGAATTTTCCTCTGTTCTTTACTGTCTTTTTCTTGCAGGGACCACAGCTTGTGCAGGGTCTTGCTTCCCGGAATATTGTGAAGATTGCTGCTCACTCTGATGGGCAGCATCATTTGGCCTTATCTGCCACTGGTGAACTCTTTTCATGGGGATGTGGTGATGGTGGTAGACTGGGCCATGGAGACACTGTGTAAGAAATACTTGTTTTGTACTTGCCGAGGGCTGTGTGATGCATGGCTTGTAATTTATTTAATATCTCAAACCATGTGGTGGTTATACATGTTTTCACCCAGGATTTACACATTTTTTCCAAATTAATGCATTTGGAAAACTGAATCTTGTATGAAAACCTATAAACAGACTTCTAGTAGTGTCAACTTTTAAAAATATATATATGTGTTGTTGTGTTATTTATATATGTATATATGTATGTGTGTATATGTGTATATATATATATATATATATATATATATATACACTGTGTATGTATGTGTGTGTGTGTGTGTATATATGTATGTATGTATATATATATATATATATATATATTTAGTATTATACCAAACAATTTTTTTTCACAGTTTAGCTGTTTTCTTTTCAGTTCATTAGATGAACCTAAGCTAATCTCTACCCTGTGTGGGAAGCAGACTGGAAAGCAGATAGTTCACATTGCATGTGGAAGCACTTACAGTGGAGCAATCACTGCTGATGGGGAGCTGTATACATGGGGACGTGGGAACTACGGAAGGCTGGGGCATGGTATGTATAAAGTGTTACTGTCTGTTCTCTAAAGTGATTGTAAACCCTCACCTCATTAAACCAATCCATTCTCTTTTCAAATAGAAATGAAAGGCAAAACAAATTTTTTTATTTTTTATTTCAATTTTCTTTATTGATTTTCTTCGACATTATAAATAACAGTGAACGTACATATATTTTAAGTTTTCATCCCTTATATCAACATAATAATATTAATGACACACATTTATATGATTAACACCTTTTCCAAAACATTAGTGTATGTATGTATGTATGTATGTATATGTATGTGTGTGTGTATATATATATATATATATATATATATGTGTGTGTGTGTGTGTGTGTGTGTGTGTGTGTGTGTGTGTGTGTGTGTGTGTGTGTGTATATATATATACACCTTTTCTTTAGAAGTGATTACATATCCTTCTGTTCTCAGCTGCATAATAGCTGGGGGAGGAGAAGCTGCATTACACTGATCTTCCTAGTGAATGTCTGTGTAGTGGACTTGTGTCAGGACAAGTCTGATCATTGCAGGAGAGCACAGGTAGAGCAGAGGCCATGGTGTGGTCAGTCTTTATTCAGCAAGTAGGGGGACTGGCAGGAACACCAGGGATTTCACATAAAGGAAGCAATACAAATAGAACAGAATACTTTCTCATACATGTACATGAGGCACATATCAGGGTTTACAAATGCTTTAATTACTGGCTCATGAAAATTGTACTCGCTGTGTCATTTAAGATCTTTTCTGTTTTTGGTTTGATGTACTACACAGTTTTAGATGTGACCTAATTTTGTAATTGTTTCTGTTTTGCTTTTTTGCTTTCCAAAGGGTCTAGTGAAGACCAGACAATACCCATGTTGGTGACAGGACTCAAGGGATTAAAGGTTGTTGATGTGTCCTGTGGAAGTGGAGATGCACAGACTCTGGCCGTGACAGAAAATGGCAAGTTATATATGTTTTTCAATTTCTGATTAGCGATAAAAAGTCATGGTATTTTCAGTATACAATGCAGCTTTTTTAGTGCCCAACCTTTTAAAGCGCGAGGGCCACTTAAGCGACTTGGTAACAGGTCGCGGGCCACAATAAACGGAGCGGGCGGATGGCAGGTAGGTGTCTGCTCTGCATATGCAGAGCAGACACGGACACAGCCCACTATACTTTTTTTTTTTTTTTTTTGCAGCAGATCGGATTGGAGGTAGGACACAAGTAGGTTTACATCTGCCACTCCTTAGAGGTGAATGGAGGGTCCAATTGGGTCAGACTGACCGTGTGAAAGGGGCCCAAGGCTGCTTTCACACTGATGCGCTGCGGTTTACCAACGCAGTGTACCTTTTGGCTTTCCTGCACTTTGCAATCGACTTCTATTATATTCTGCAGGTTTGGTGCACTTTCAGAAAGCTCACCAAACTCGCAGGTAATAACAGAAGTCTATGGCTCAGTGCAGGTGACCTGCATGTGCTCTGCATCTGCAGGTCAGTTTGAAAGCAGCCCAGTAACCACTGCAGAAAAAATATGCCTGTATATACACTGTGATTTTAGTAATAAACTGATCTTTAATAACCGTGTTCTATTCCATCAAAGAGCAGGAGGTCGCGGGCCACGTCAGAGGGCTCCGTGGGCCACGTGGGTTGGGCATCCCTGATTTAGGGTAAAAAATACTTGATAGAATGTTATGAAGCCAGTGATTATCTAAGAATTGTGTGATGATTGAATTGAGTGGAGATCCAGGGATCCCAAACTTGATAGAACCTTTCTAAAAAGCATGATCTGTAATTTATTTTTATTACATATAGCAAAAATGCAGGAGACCCTATAATTGGTACTAAGCATTTACATGTGATTTATTGCTATGTGCCAAATGCTTATACGACTAAATAGAAAGGTAAAAAACAAACAAACTCTGGTTGTATTTTAGTTTAAATATATGGTAAATATTGAGACTACATAGTTATTGTAAACCCCTCCAAAATGGAGAATGTATTCTTCTGATGCCAAGATTTGTTATCAAAGCTAAAAACACTGACCTGTCTAAAACGTGTATGCAATACGTGGTCTTTGGCGCTTGCGTTTTTTTTAAAGCTGCTTTTTCCTGCCAGGAGTAAAAGGTGTTCAGAGGAGAAAATCAAACCCCCTGTGTGCATGAGGCTTCAAGTGGTTGTAAACCTATACCCAGTGAAGGGGCTAGACTGAAACAAATCCTCCGACATAAGTTGTGCCTTCTCTACAGTCATTCAAAGTGCTGAATTTTAAAGCTTGTCTGAGAGTTCAGAAAAAAGGGGGTGGAGAGCTGAATTTACCCTTTGCAGATTTTGGTGAGGAGAGCTCTGAAAGCTCATTGAAGGGAAGAGACCCCCCCCTCCACACAGGAACAGAGCTGAGGCTGTCAATCAGCTGGAGGTCCCTCCCCTGTCCCCTTTTTTTTCTCTTGGTGTCAGGAAAAGGTGTCAGAAGTGATTCATGCTAATAGCCGAGGAGCGACGCAGCAGACGTAGTGCTACTTTGTGCTCTTAACTGTAACAAGTACATGCTATAGGAATATGCTTTGCTCATATTTCATGTCTGAGGTTTACAACCACTTTAAAACCTGGAGATGTATAAAGCAGAGGTGTGTATATGTATGTGATATTTGATTATTTTTTGGGAGTTTATTGTTGAGTACCCACTACACATGCACATCATTAAACAGACTGCTCTCTTAAAAAGCACAGAATATTGCTTGTGTCAGGGTTTCTCAACTCCAGTCCTCAAGGCGCCCCAACAGGTCAAGTTTTCAGGCTCTCCATTATTTTGCACAAGTGATTTGATCAGTTTCACTGCCTTGTAATTACCACAGCTGTTTCATCTGAGGTAAATCCTGAAAACATGACCTGCTGGGGCGCCTTGAGGACTGGAGTTGAGAAACACTGGATTGTGTTTCTTTATGGGTTCCAGTAAAGTAAAATGTTTCATATTTTTGTTTTAGTTTTATTTTTTATGTGTGGTGATTTTGCTCTTCTGCCATCTCCTATAAACCTATGAATCAAACACTGGCCCTTTCCATTTGAAGTGTTAGGGTTAGGTATTAGCATTGTGACAAAGCATCTAAAAAAGGCAATAACTTCTAAAATAGGATCAGTGGGAGTTAGATGGATCATGTCATTACTACTTGGTTTAGAGCTTCGGATGTTTTTCCTGATTTTATCCACTTTGACCTTCTACCAGCTTTTGGGACTAAATTGGCATGGAGGTGCATTGGAAGTTTCAGCCACATGAAAATGAATTCATTGCATTTACATAATCCACCGAGCCTTGCCCAACCCCTCTGTCCTTATAGGCTTTGCTGGAAGTGACAATTGCAGTAGTTAAAAACAAAAAATTGGAAACCAGATTTTATAAGGGTTGTTGCATATATTAAATTATATATATATATATATATATATATATATTTTTTTTTTTTATAGGTCAAGTCTGGTCTTGGGGTGATGGAGATTATGGAAAATTAGGCAGAGGAGGAAGCGATGGCTGTAAAACACCCAAATTAATAGAGAAACTTCAGGACTTGGACATAATAAAAGTGCGCTGTGGCAGCCAGTTTTCAGTTGCTATAACCAAAGATGGCCAGGTCTATTCCTGGGGCAAAGGGGACAATCAGAGGCTTGGCCACGGAACAGAAGAACACGTCCGATACCCAAAGATACTGGGTGGCCTACAAGGTAAATGGGAACCGAATTATAAAAAAATAAAAAACTTTATCTAAACGATTTTACTGCGGTCCATTCTGGATTATGATGGAATTTGCCAGTGATCTGCTTCTTGAAGATTCAGATTTTGCTTTGAAATTACTTTTAACTTTGCTTTTGTGAGCGGTGTCCAAAAGAAGCACTCTCACTACAGTAGTGCCTCCGATTCCTCCTTGCACTCTGTGTAAAGAAAATGGGGAAGAATCTGTTGAAATGTATTTTTCCAGTGATTGTGGGAATAGTTTTATCTTCCACAATAGCAATGCAAACGACAATAGTATGTTAGATTTTCTGCATCCTTCTACTTTTACTGCTCTGTTCTTACAAACTAGAAAAACCTTGCATGGCTTTTCATTATTTCCAATATGTGATCTTCAAAGCACTAATAAACAAACCAAATCCATTGCATCTTCTCCTCCTTAAGGCAGGTCATACATGATGCAATTTTTCTTTCTCACAACCTTTGGTTGCTGGACAGAAAATCACTTGTTTCTCCTCCCCCCATCAACAGTCAGTCGGCGTTTATGGGAGAGTCCTTCCCCTGGAGCTATTGTGTTCTTCCAGAACACAGTGATTATTACCAGCGGCTGTAGCTGTTGGCAATAATCGCATGTAAAAATCCGATATGCTGCTTGTACCCAAGTCAATTGACGGATCGACATGGGTACAAGCCTGACCATAGATGGTCTGATTCTCGGCTGGTCCCTGGTGAACCGGCCGAGATTCGAAACCACTTATGGCCAGCTTAAAGCAAAGTTCCACCCTAAAGTGGAACTTCCGCTCATCTGATTCCTCCCCACCTCCGGTGCCTCAATTGGCACCATTCGGGGGGGGAGGGGGGGCATGATACCTGCCTTTGACAGGTATCCTTTACCACTTCCGGGAGTCCTGCCCGTGATGTCACCGCGGGGCTCCCCCCTCCTCCTCCTCCCCCGGCCGCCGGGCCAATAGAGAGGAGCGGAGCCTTGCGCATTAGGGTTCCCGGCGTGAAGCCGAAAGGCTACACTGCTGGGTTCCCTCACCCGCAATGATGGCGGCAGCACCCGACGGCTGATGGAAACATCAGCTGCGGTGCCGACATCAAGGGACTCCAGGACAGGTAAGGGTCCTATTTATTATTATTATTATTATTATTATTATTATTATTATTATTATTATTATAATTATTAAAAGCCAGCAGCTGCAGTATGCGTAGCTGATGGCTTTTAATTTATTTATTTTTTTGGCCGGAAACACCGCTTTTAACTTATTTATATTTTTACAAAGAGGTTAAGGGGTGTGAGGAAGAAGCCATAAACTGTCAATTTTTTTTCATCATTTTAGAAAATCTCTCTTGCTGAAACCGTTGACCTTTTTTTCATTTGAGTGCTTGTTGCTGTGATTTTTTATAAATTGCTAGGATGAATAATGTGTTTTCTTCTGATACACTTCTTTTGGTAAACTGTTTTTCTATCTTTCTTTAGGCAAGAAGGTGGTTGATGTAGCTGTGGGCTCTACACACTGTCTGGCATTAACTGAATCTGGGGAGGTATACAGCTGGGGTAGCAATGATCAGTGTCAGCACTTTGATACATTACGCATCTCAAAACCTGAGCCATCTGCTCTCCCCGGACTTGATTCCAAACATATCGTTGGAATCGCTTGTGGACCTGCCCAGGTATTGAGCACATTTACACATACAAATGTTATTAAGCTGGAAATATATTGGTGTAATGCTTTTTTGGGATGTGAAGAGCAGGCTTCTAGGGGTGGGTCCACAATACTGCATGAGCAATCTGTAACCCTTTTACACTTTTTATTTTATTTTATTAGTGACAATTTTAGGTGACTTTTTTTGTATGCTTTCTTTGTTTTTATTATTTTGGTATTGTATAGATGTGACTTTTTAACAGGGCCCAGTATTTTATACAGTTATTTTTTGTTTTTATTTATCCATGTTCTTAATGTTTAATTGTTAATATCTAAACAACATGCAGACTAACGTTGGTCTACTCCACAAATAAAACAAATGGTAAACTTGCGTGGTCATGATGAACACTATTTCTATTTCTGAATTTATTTTTTATTTATTTTTCTTTTAACCTGCTTATCTTTTGTAGTATGTATTTTGTTTTAATTCATATATAGCAACTTTATTAGGGGTTGAACAACTAAGCTGTCCCAGTTTAAAATAAAATCTCTGTTTTGTGTGCAGAGTTTTGCATGGTCTTCCTGTTCAGAATGGTCCATCGGTCTGCGCGTGCCCTTTGTTGTCGATGTGTGCCCCATGACCTTTGAACAGCTGGATTTACTGTTGCGCCAAGTTAGTGAAGGGATGGATGGCAGCTCTGACTGGCCACCACCACAAGAAAAGGAATGTATGGCTGTAGCAACACTTAATCTGCTTCGATTACAGGTAAATGACATGCTAGATTAAAAATGAGCTACTATCTCATTTACTGAGAATTGCGTAAAAATATTAATTTTAAAATTTGCATTATTTTTTTAATTTCTCATACACCCTTTTCGTCACGCTCTTCTAACAATAAATATCATAGTATCCAATATTCATAGCTGGCAGTAAGAGATAGGATTAAGTAAACCTGTCAGAAATCTAGGAAACTAAGCATTTGATGAAAAGATGTGTGGGGAAGCTACTATGTGAAAACTGGTATGACTGAAAGTGGTTTAAACCAAGGATATCTCCTAAACTAGCACGTTTTAGGAGATATCCCTGTATTTGCATGTGGCACATGCGCACTTAAGCCAACTGAAGCAATGGCACTATGTGCTGTTGCTTGAGTTGTACTGTACCGTTCCCGCACGCATGCGCGGTAATGACGTCATCGTGGTTCCGGCCAATCACAGCCCCGGAGCCGCAATACCCGGAAGTCACTCCGGGACAACGTGTCGGCGCCCGGAGGGGGAGAGGTGGACCGCTGCGGGGACTTCAAACTGAGGTAAGTAATACATAATCAGCTAGTATGCTATGCATACTAGCTGATTATGCCTTTGTCTTGCAGGGTTTTTTGTTTGTTTGTTTTTTCATTTGTTTTTTTCGGAGGGTTTACTTCCTCTTGAATGGTCAGTAGATCCAGAGATACTGGCAGCTGAAGCTCTTGGCAAATCTGTTTAATGTTGAGCTTGATCCTGACCCCTCAACCCTCCCGTGTTGCTTTCCTGATGTGACGGACAGTTTCACTGTATTATAGGGAGGCTGGGTAAAATTTGACTTTAACAGGAAAACTTGAGATTTTCTTATTAATTCACAGGAACTTTACACCCGTGTGTCTACCCATGTTCCCCTGTGTTTGCTCCACTGCCACAGGCTGGGTTCCACCCTGCCATCTTTCTCTTTGGCATCATTGGGAGCCTGTTCTCCCTTTAGGTTTCTTGTAGCCAACCCTTGATGTTGTGGCACAATATCAGCACTCTGTGTCCATGTGGCCTACTAGCACATGTGATGGCGATATCTTAGGATGTTTATTGGAGCAGGACGCGTCATTCTCATCTGGGCTACAATAGAGGCTGTAGGTAAAAAGGCAAAATGAAGTAAATTGTGGAAAAAATGAAGGCTGCTGTTTAGTTGTTAAAGTGGGGAGGGGGCATTGGGACAAAATTAGTCTGTGGAGTGAAGTTCTGCTTTTAAGCTAATAGTTTTCACATTTGGGTTTTCACAAAGCATTTTTGGTGATGTATTTTATTTTATTTTTTTCCCATCATCGTTTTGATATGCCAAGGTTTATGAGAGGTATATGTTCAATGTTTTGATGTGTGTAGCTGAAAGGTATAAATGCCCACCATGCCTTACCATTACAAGAAAATTAGAGCATCTAAGCTTACGAACATTTTAGGCCCCATGCACACGGGACGCTGTTAAACTCGCATTCAGAGGCAGTTGGACACTTTTCAACTGCCCCTGAACCCATTCAATGTTATCCTTTTTGACCATGTACACTGTCTCGTTTATTGCCGTTTATTTGCAGTTGCTTTTAACCTAGTTTTTCTGAAGCAAAAAAATGGGTTCAGACGCAAAAATTTCCACGTTTCAGACGCAAACCGCGGCTAAACGCGGGTACCGGCGTTTTGCCGCGTTTTTTTAAGGTGACCTATTTTTTTTTTACATTAGAAATCTCAAATTATGGCAAATGATGAAAAACCATTAAAATATAAAAAAAAACTAATTGCTTGCATTGCATTGTGGACAATCCACAACTTGTGGCAAGTGGACAATCCACAGCTTGTGGCAGGTGATGTGACAAGTGACACGCTAAATACAAGTATACACTGCTGCTCTCTCAGCCGCTGCTACTCACTCTGGTCTCACAAAATGGCTGAAATGGTTAAATAATACTGTTTTTTGAGCTTAGGGAGGGTCTTATGTTAACTAAACGCTTATAGACGCAAACGTGGTAAAACGCCGCTAAAATCGTGGCAAAACCGGCGTTTCTAAATGCCGGTTTCAGCCTTTAAAAACATGCGTTCAGCAGAGTTTGCACCGGCGTCTCATGTGCATGGGGCCTAAAGGAACTTCAAAGCAGTTACTTGGTTTAATTTACATATTTGTTCCTATCCTCTGTTTCTTCCAGTTGCATGCTGCAATAAGCCACCAAGTGGACCCAGAATGCCTGGGCCTGGGTCTTGGCAGTATGCTATTGAACAGTCTGAAGCAGACAGTTGTTACATTGGCCAGCAATGCAGGAGTGCTTAACACTGTGCAGTCAGCTGCACAAGCAGTATTGCAGAGCGGATGGTCTGTGCTTCTGCCGACAGCTGAGGAAAGAGCCAGGGCCTTGTCAGCCCTTTTGCCAAATGCAGGTATGTTACATTGTGCTCTTGGGTTTTACATTTCTGTGTGCTATTAACAATTTCCTTTTTACATGTCTAAAGATGCATTTTATATCATACTGTGCCATACATTTGCATTTCTTATTCACGAACAGTAATGTGTAGGACAACCAAGTTCTTTCTTTCTTTCTTTCTTTCTTTCTTTCTTTTTCTTTCTTTCTTTCTTTCTTTTTCTTTCTTTCTTTCTTTCTTTTTCTTTCTTTTTCTCTTTCTTTTTCTTTCTTTCTTTTTCTCTTTCTTTTTCTTTCTTTTTCTTTCTTTCTATGTTCACTTTACTGTTCACTGAAATCCTAATACAAAAGTCCCGCTTTGGACCTCATTTACTTCATAAGTGTTTGAAATAACTGATGTCTGATAGATTCAAAATTACCTTGGATATAATTATTCTTATTCTTCTGCTGCTACTGGGCCTAAAATTCCTGGTAGTTGCTGTGGTTTGTCTTGTTCACCGAAAGACCTAATTCACCTTTTAACAAACTGCATAGTGCAATTAATACAACAGGGGGCCTTGTCGGCGTGGCACAGTTTATGTAACGGTATAGGTAGATGCAAGTGCCATACCATTAGGCGGTTTCTGTTCCCCACACTGCCTGGCCCAGATGTTGCATTGCTGAAATTCTTGTATCGTGGATTAATTATAGGACACAGCAGCCGCTGGAGCTTGCTTCTAGCATCACATGCGCAATTGTGCTTCATGTTTCAAAAGCTGCACTTGCACAGTGTGTGCTGTGTCTCTGTCTAACCCAGCAGTGCCGAGCTCAGCCACTGTTGTGTATAGCTTAAATGGATTGCTGTATTGAAACTCGCCAAAATTAGTGTGGGGAATTTTTTTTATTTTTTATTCTATTACCTAACTTTAAAGTGATTGTAAAGTCTCATTGGGTGTTTGTCATTTAAAAAAAAAAAAAAAACGTACTTATCTCGTCTGTGCAGTTGGTTTTGCACAGGGCAGCCCAGATCCTCCTCTTCTCAGGTCCCTCTTCACTGCTCCTGGTCCCTCCCTCCTGTCAAGTGCCCTCACAGTAAGCAGCTTGCTATAGGGCCACCCGAGCCAAGTTGCAGCTCCCTGTATCCATTCAGACACGAAGCTGCTGTTCGACCCCACCCCCTCTCTCTCCTGATTGGCTGAATGACTTTGAATTTCACAGCGGTCTTGTGCATCTTTTGGCTCAGTTTTTCAGGTCTGAAGTCAGGCAAAAATTCAGGCCTAATTTGTCCCTGAAATGGAGAACAGGGATGCGCTGGACTCCTGCTCTCAGCCACATCTGTCTGCAGTGTGAACCCAGCATTTAATCGGTCTTGGTGCTAAATATTTTTTTTCTTAACCATGTCTTATTAAAAGAGAATTTCAAGTTGTTTTTTTATTTTTATTTTTTTCCCAAAATCATACTTGCCTAGGTGGATGCTGCAGCTGTACCCTGCGGGCTCAAAGACTGAGGACCGAGCGATCAAAGACCACTGATCGCTCGGTTCTCAGAGCCCTGTGAGCAGAGAGCTTGTGACTGTCAGTCACTGCTGCCTGCTCTGCCTGAATTCCAGGAATTCTGCTTTTTTGTTAAAACTGAAAGCATACCATAAGTTTAGTCTGAGGTGCCTGCCGCCTTGTAGATTTATCTCTATTATTCACGTCTGACAGGTTAATTGTGCTCCAGGATAATCACTTCTAGAGCTCCAACACTGCTCACTGTGGTCTCTGCTCCTTCAAGAGCAGAGTCGCTGGAACTGGTATGCCCACCCCTCCTCTTGTTTTGCCCATTCACAGAAGCCTTTGTATTCGGTTAACTCCTTCACAAAATACAAAGGCTTCTGTGAATGGGCACCAGAGGGGAGGGGTGGGCACAGCTGCAGTGTGTGCTTCTCTGCACTTACAGCTAGTGTGTCCTCCCAGGAATGCAATAAAACTGTCACACATGTACTGTAAGAAATATAAATGTGTCCCAGAAGTGACATGAACCCAATTGCACTTTCCTCATAGTGTGCCTGCACTTTTTGTAAAGTTGCTGAATTCCTAGAATGAAGCATGTTCATGTGCTTTTCTTTTCTTTAAGATATTTTATTTCAGCCTTAAAAAAAAAATTATACATTTTATAATCTTTTAGCTGAATATTTGACCATATCTTAATAAAATAGCCTCCTATGTCCACACAAACAATTTAAAAAAAAGTTTGTCCTCCAGTGCAATGTAATTTTCAGCTCTTTTTCAGAGTAATTGGTCACAATGTTGCAAACTGGCCTGTAAAGGAAGGGGTACATGTGGTTTAGTTATCTAGTCCAGGTTTTTCTTGTATTTTGTGAATTCTATTAACGCAAAGGTAGCTAAAGTTATATCCTGTGAAACATAACTATTAAACCTTCTGTTTTTAGCTTCTGGAAATGAAATGACCATAAGCCCTGGGCGGCGTTTCATGATTGACCTGTTGGTAAGCAGCTTGATGGCCGATGGAGGATTAGAGTGCGCCCTTAACACTGCAATAACTTCAGAGATTCAGGTGAGACTGAAAACTGCTGGCTGTGAATATATTTGGTCTGCTGGGTAATTTTTTAGTAGCTCTTCTATAAGGTTTACCCTTAACTAAACCTAAATACATCATATTATATTTTCAGCACACGGAGAACACCACACTTGGCATGGGAGTTTTTATGCCACAAAAACTAATAAAAACAAATATCAATAAATGTGCCATACTATGCTGTGCCAGGCTATGTGAAATACATCACTGTAAAAGTGTAACTACTTTGGTCCCATTTTCTTTTTTTTTTTTCCTGCACGTTTAGGCTTTAAAATTTGTCAAAACCCTTTAAAACCGTGCATGTTTTCTAAAAACAGACTGGAAAATAAGATGATGGTAGTTGCAATTTTTTACGTAACATGACATTGGTGCAACTGTTTATCAAAAAATACACTTAAAGTGGAACTTCAGTAATTTTTTTTCATCTATTAAATCCTCGGCCCTTGTTTTTACCTTTTTGGAGAGTAAAACTCTCTCTCTCTCTCTCTCTCTCTCTCTCTCTCTCTCTCTCTCTCGGCAAGTAAAGTACAGAATCACAGTGTATATATAAAATATACAAAGTGGTTGGAGGGAAGCTTCAGAATGGCAAATATGTTTTATTACAAATTATGTGTGCAGACTGCAGTTCCTCTTTAAGTTCATTTTAGTGTACATAAATGCAATATATGATCAAATTTTTAGATAACATAAAAAAGATGAGGTTGTGCCAAGTAAATACCCAACATGTCAAGCCTTAAATTTGTGTGTGCCAGTTAATCCGTGACAAAATTTATACAAGGGTGACCGTATAAGCCCCTACAGGTCATCCGTTTAGAGTTGACTATAAATAATGGGCCTAGAATTACTGCTCACTCCTGTGTCCACAGCTATATATTACATGTTTTCTTAAGCAAAGGCCTGAATGTGTTGTATGTGGGAGGGGGAGGGGTTTTATAGGCGATGACCTACAGATTGTGTCCCAGTAGCTGCTTCACCCAAGCAGCGTTGTTGCCAGAGAATGACGACGCTGATCCAGGAAGCGACATTAATGCGGTGGTTGTGGAAGTCACAGTTGGCTTAACACGTGTACAAAACACTAAAGGCAACTGTATCTCAACCTTTTTCCATTCAGGGCACCCTTCAAAAGTATTTTCAGTCTGGAGTCTCCCCAGTCTATTGCTTGGTTCACATTACTGTGTGTCGGAACGTGCGCAAAATTGTGCTTGTTCCCAACATGCAAACGCGCTGCTCTTCGGCAGACACTTAATGGTACCCCCACAAATTGCCAAATGCAAATCTTTTAAGCGTTTTAAATAGCCTAAACGCAAGAGTGAACGTAGCCTTATCCTTCCACTGAATCTTAATTTTAAAGCATATCTAAACCCAAGAAGAAACACTAATTCTATTGCTATCTAGTCCTTGGATGTGGCGATTGCCTAGTTTTTTTTTTTTTTTTTTGTGTATTTTTTTTATTTTATTTTTTCTTCAGGCTAAGGACATTTTTAGCAAATGCAGAAAATACCTGTTGATTTTGCCAGAAATGCAGTGTTAGTTGCCGTTTTAATTTCCACTGAAGCAAAAAAAAAAAATTTTTGTTTATACTACCATTCCCCTTACCATGATATGTAATGGAAATCCACCAGGGCAAGCATGTTTGAAGAGCAGCCTTGGTGGCTTCCATGGATACAGTGGGGGAGTGAGCGTAGCCACCTGGGTACAGGAAGTGTGTAATCCATGGGGTTATCAGGTAAAAATAAAGGGAATTCCAGCATTTCACTGCTACCCCTACCTCAGCTGGAATAAAATATCCAAGGCTTCCAGGGGGTGCAGGGGTGACATTACTGGTCTTTCTAGGCTTTGATGTTGGCTGACATGGAACACCCGCTGGAGGCAGGGGAGTCGTGGACTGGGAGGGAAATGTGTTGGCCATTCACTGGCACAATCACTTTGACCATAGTGGCCAACCTTAATGTTACCCCTAAACCCAGCCTCAATTTATTGCGGCCACAATGTAGGTGTCATTGGGCCAAACACAACCCGCTTCCATGTGCCACTGTGAAAATGTACTCTTATCTCTTTTATAGGATATTGAAGCAAAGAAAGAAGCCCAGAAAGAAAAGGAAATAGACGAACAAGAAGCTAACGTATCTTCACTGCACAGGAGCAGTACACCACTAGATAAAGACTTGATAAATACAGGCATCTATGAATCTGCTGGTAAACAGACCTTGCCCTTGGTGCAGCTCATTCAACAGTTATTGAGGTAATGACCATCACAGTTTTTGCCCTAACAGAAATTCCTGAGCCAATCTAATAGAATTTGACTTGATTGGATTCTTTTGTAAGTAGCTATCATGAGTTGGGGTATAGATGAGATGTCATTGTGTTACGTAAAAAGCAAAAAATGGTAGAAGTGAGACAGGCAACATAAAAGGAAGTAGTCTAGCAAAGTACATGTGCACATTACACTACTATGGCTATTAAGTATGTCAGTTGCACATAAGTTGGACTTTAGTGGAGCTCCAGATTCTTTTTTTTTTTTTTCCTGACCTTGTTGGCAAGAGTCACTTGGCTCAGAATTTTTGCACTTGTCAGCAGAATAAAGGGATGGTTTCCCAAAGGGCACACGTTTCAGCGACAACGGTCATTGGTAGAGAGAGGGAGCATTTGAAGAACTTGCTTTACAAAGCGTTCAGACCATTTTCTCTGAAATGCTGTTTGGTGATTGATAGAACAGAGGTTTGTTTTTGTTTTTTGTTTTTCATGACTACTGACATCTTCACTTTCAAATGCTCATTCTTGATCACTGTATAACCCAAGCTTTACAGTTAAAGTGGAACTTTACCCACACCGTCTTGATAAAAAAGAAAATGTTCTTTACCAAGGAACATGCATTCCATATTGATAATTGTTACTAAAATTAGTGTGTGCTGTAAATTGCCTCCAGCATTGTTCCTGTTTTCTTCTTGCTGTAGGCTGCCATTTTTCTGAAGCCCAGTGCCCCCGAGCAGCAGTAATCTTTAAACGGTCAGCGAACCTGAGAAAGCAATGGAGCATGTTCAGAGCAGGACGAGACTGTGTATTACTGGAGTTTAAACAGTATAGGAACTTATTTTGTTATGTTTTACATAGCTATACCTGCAAAAGGGGTCAGCCTGACGTGATCCAGCAGGGCATTAATTTTTCTGACTAAAGTTCCACTTGAATTTGTGAAAAATGATCCAGCCTTTTTTTTGTTACAAAGTTCTCAAATCCCAATGAAAAGATATAAAAATTCAATAATATGTCACATGGTGAATGCAGCCAAAAGCTGCATATCTATATGTTGGAAAGAAAACCTGAACACCCCCTATTTCTATGTGGCTGGAAAAAATAAGACGAGTTTGGATAATGGAATATTTATGGCCCAGCACATTAGGAAGAACGGAACAAATTAATGAGATATGGACACCATGGGAAGAATTTGTGAAATCGGAAGAGGGGAAAAAAATTACTTGGAGAAGATAGAGAATGGGGCCTAGAAGCCCCCTAAGGGAGATGTCGATCAAGCCCGGCAGGCAAAGATGGGGAGAGGTTTAAGTTTAAAAAAAAAATGTATGTGTGTGTGTGTATATGTATGTATGTATGTGTGTGTATATATATATATAATTTTTTTTTTTTTTTTTTTACTTAAATTTTTTGATATTTTTTTCTCTTTTGGGGTGAAAGGGGTTAGGTGCAGATGACCGTGATATAGAGAATGGGAGGGAGGGAAGGATAAGTAGGAAAATAGACAATCAATTGTGCTGTAAAAACCCTAATCAAATGCTTCTAAAAGCTACTACAAGCCAGTACAAAAAACACTATTGTCATTTTTCTTCCAGCATTTTTTTGAAGTTATAAAAACCACTAGTGCGCATTAGGCCTAAATCTAGACGTTTCTTGTTTTAGTTACCAAACCTCTTCAGTTTTTTTTTAAATTTTTTTTTTTTTTATTCTATCTTCAAACTTTGTTTCCCAAAGGATCTACTAATCCATCTTTTGGAGTTGTGATACATTGTAACATCAAATGGTGCAGATAACCGTACTGTCCAGTGTAACATCAAGCTAAAATTTTTACGCTTTATGATTTTTGTCCCTGATTCTATAAAAAAAAATCCTATAGTTGTGTGTGTGTGTGTGTGTGTGTGTGTGTGTGTGTGTGTGTGTGTGTGTTTTTTTTTTTTTAATTGTAGTCTGAGTGGTAATCTTTGCAACAGTAATTACATTTTTTTGGTGCTTTTTGCCTTACCCACTTTCAATTTCCAAATGTGAGATTCTTAACAAATAAGTGTTAGGTTTTTAAATTCTTCACTTGTTTTTTCCTTCTTGTGACGGTATTACTGGTTTCATGTCCGTAGGAACATTGCTTCTCAAACTATTGCTAAACTCAAAGACATGGCTCGAAGGATCTCATCCAGCTTAGAACAAGAACATTTCAGTAAGGAGAGGTCGGCATCCATGGATCTTCTGTTGCGCTTCCAGCGGCTGCTTGTTAGCAAACTCTACCCAGGCAGCTCTGTGGACCAAACTACAAGCACTCATGGTATATATACCTTTCCTTCTGCTTTCGTGATGTACAGAGTTCAACTTTTATGTGGTATTGATACTATCTTGTATTCTATCAAATAGCTCCAGAACTGTTAGGTGTCGGCTCATTATTGAAGAAATATATTGCACTCTTGTGCACACACATTGGAGACATCCTTCCTGTCGCAACAAATATTGCTTCCACATCTCACAGACATTTTGCAGAAGTGTCCCGTATTGTGGCAGGAGATCTTACAGGTAACCAGCTGCTTTTTTTTTTTTTTTTTTTTTTTTAAATACACTATAATGGTTTTGAGACTGTTGTATTTTAAACAGTTTTTCAGTCTTTGTTTTGCAATATTTAATACACATAAGTGGATTCCCAGAGCACCAGGAGTTATCCAAAGGGAGCACAGATGTAGCAGCCTTCCCTTTTGGCTGGCTTACTCTAAAGCCTAGTAGTACACACGATGAAAAAATAGGAAGAAAAATAACGCTTTCGAATAGATCGTACAATAATCTTATTAGTACACTGCTTTCGAGAGACGATCGTGATAGTTCATACTAAATTATCCGAAGGAACAACCTGAAAATGTTTTTCGTACAATGCCAGATCATGCTATTTTCATTTAATCAGTACAGTAGCAGTCTGAAAAAATCGGAAGAGCAAGACTAAGCATGCTCAAACGAAAGAATACATCACAATACATACCGTGTTGTAACCACTTACGAAATTTGTAGTCTGTCATATGAGAATTTTGGCATGTTGAGTAACCTCCTTCATTTTTTAAATTGAGGCTGGCATGCAAAAAAAGGAAGATCATTCGTCCGATATTTAACTGAAATTTTGTACTGAATAGTCTGATAAGGGATGAGGCACTGTAATTAGTCATTTTGTTATTTGTGCCTTTTTTTAAGACCTTATTTACACCATGGTGCAGAGACTCAGTTTTTCTGCATGCGTTTTGCAAGGGCTCAAAGAAAACAATGGTTCTCTGTGCCCTGTTCACACCATGCAGATTTAGTTTTTTTTTGCGCAGGAATCTGCAACATGTATGCAGTTTTCTTCCTGGGGGGGGAAAAAAAACTGACATGAAATCAACATTGGTTTGAATAGGGTACATAATTGACGTGCATGAAAACTGATGTCAAGGTGCACAAAAAAAACTCCCTGAAACACGCATTAAAACTGATGTCTCTGCAAGTGAAATCTGCAAGGTTTTCCAATCAGTTTTCATGCATGTATGGTGTGAACGAGCCCTACTGATCTACAGTGCATCCGGAAAGTGTTCACAGCGCTTCACTTGTTCCACATGTTATGTTGCAGCCTTATTCCAAAATGGATTAAATTCATTATTTTCCTCAAAATTCTACAAACAATACTCCATAATGACAATGTGAAAGAAGTTTGTTTTGAAATCTTTGCTTTTTTATATAAAAAAAAAAAAAGAAAAATTTGAAGTTACTTTTGTTTTCCCATCAATGAATGTAAACCATGTCTGAAAAAAAGACTTTAGGTTGTTTATGTGTGAAATTCAGTGGGGATTGCTACACAAAATGCTTTTGAAAATTGCATACAATTTTTTTTTATTTCGTCCTGTGAAATTTCTGTAATTCAATTTCTCTATTAACACTTGTCTAGGTGTTCTACTTCCTGAGCTTGTTGTATCCACAATATTGCTGCTTTGTAAGAATGCATGGCTCATGCAGGAAACTGGCGCAATTCCTCTTCTTGCCAGTCTTCTGGAACCTCTGGATCGATTCAACCATCTTGCCCCAGGCAGAGAAAGAGATGACAATGAAGATTTGTCCTGGCCTGGCATTATGGGTGGGTAACGCGTCATTGACTGACTGTAATAGAACATTTTAATGTATGCTGAACAAGTGGTTACCAAAGAAAAAAATCTCCCAACTGGGTTCACAACTACTTTCAGCTGCAGTTACTAAAAGACAAATGGTCTAAAGAATGTACAAAGTGTAATCGCACTATGGGGTTCATTTACTAAAACGGGAGCATGCAAAATCTGATGCAGTTCTGCATAGAAACCAGTCGGCTTCCAGGATTTTGTTTTTTTTTCCTTGTCAACACGTAATTGAACAAGCTGAAGTTAGAAGCTGATTGGCCAACATGCACAGCTGCACCAGATTTAGCATTCTACAGTTGTAGTAAATGTGTGACCTAATAAATCGCCCTAAATAATCCCACATTTTATACAATTGAATAAATAAATTCTAAAATCCCATGATCAAGGTGTTGTGAAGTCAAAAATTCATCAAAGTGTGTGACTGTGAATAATTTTAAAAAGATATATAAATTAATAAACATACATGTGACAAATATATAGTATATACACACGTGCCGATTCGGATATCAAATTCATAAAGTCCAAACAAAACTTGGATGCATAAAGTCCAAAAATTTAAAGTCCATATCGGGTGTATATGTGCAGTTCATAGATACTGTGTTTTTAGACCAACAACTGCTGTGGTACACAAAACATATTCCAGAGCACTGTCCACTCTCATCTATGTTCACACAGCCCCAAGTGACCGCTCCCCGAGCACACAATGTACTTGCCATATAACAAAAAACAAAATGCCATCATTTGAACGCAGTACTAATGTCACACTGTTCAAACTCTCTCCAGCCTGAGAAAAAAATCCTCTCCAGCATATTAAGGGTTAATCCTCATCCTCCGGCCCCACCATCATCTCACATTTATAAAGGGCGACGGACACGCCAGTAGTGTAAAGAATGCTTCAAATATATTAATTATCCAAGAGTATTAGGCTGGCCATGCATTATGCACTTTTCTTTTACAGTTTTTTTCTTTAAATTTTCTCAAAGCTTTTGATCAGACAAGCCCTTGCACTACATAGTTGACGGTAAATCTAAAGGAAATTTAATAAAACATTTTTATAATGTACGGCCACCTTGGCTTGACACTTATTTTATTTGTTTAGTTGTATAAAATTTGGAATCTTTACGAAGGTTTATTAGCTCACACATAGCGCGGTTACACTTTGTACATTCTCTAGTATATACTGAACAGTGTTTTACTGCTTTTATGTACATTTTGTGTGGTAGGATTTCAAATTTATTATTTATATATATATATATTTTTTTTCTTAATTTTATTTTTTTACATCTAGGCTCATTCTTTGCTGGCCAGAGTTCAAGGAATAATGAAGAAGTAACCCTGATACGTAAAGCAGATTTGGAAAATCACAATAAGGATGGAGGTTTCTGGACTGTAATAGATGGGAAAGTCTATGACATCGAGGACTTTCAGGCACAGTCACTTCATGCTAATACTATACTGGGTATGAATTACATTTTTTATTTTATTTTTTTATTTATTTCATGAATTACATTTTAAAGTATGCTTAACCTTGTTTTAACCATTCATTTGGTAAGTAGCCAGATTTTAGGAGATCCACATAATCTAAACAAATGTGTACAATTTCACATTTACATGGTGCAGAAGTTCTTTACGGTATGTTAACGATCTTTTTAATAATTTATACTAGCCTCTACATGGTATTTTTATCATGTAAGCCTATGCAGGTGTCGGTAATGTTTTTTTATTGTCCGTTTTTTTTTTTTTTGTTTTTTTTTTTCCTTTTCACTTAAATGCAAAGTTTACCTTAAAAAACATTTTTGCAGGTAAAAAAAATATGCATTTATTTTTTTATTGGGCACCTGTAAAGCGTTTCAGCTTGCCCCTGATGCCTCATATACGTCAGGCAGTTGCCGAATTGCAGAAATAATCAATGAACTACTGGAACACGCGCCAGCGCCCGTTGTCATTAATTGAGAAGTACAAGCTATCAGCCGCAATTGTTGATGGTAGTTGTAGTTCATTCACAGAACTCTGAATGAATGATGCAGTCAGGTGGGCAGAGCCCCGCACGGCCGTGCTGTTTTTCGATTGTGACAGCGGGTGTGGGGAGAGGATCCCCGCCTGCTGTCACAATGGGGGCTGCAGATATAGTAGCATGTTACACCTTAAATGCAAGTGTAACATGTTATGAAAGGTGAACTTATCCTTTTTAAGATCTTCCTAGACAAAATCTTATTTTAGGCAACATCAGACCACATTGTCTACTTAAATTTATTTGATTACATCTGCTAGTTTAATTAAGACATTGGAAGCATTAGCCAAGTATTTGTAAATATTTTACCAGTAAGTGAATTTACAGCTCTCCTATGCATAGCACAAGCTGCCATATGGACTATACCAGAAGGAACATGTAAATATGACATACCGTATTTATCGGCGTATAACACGCACTTTTTTCCCCTTAAAATCAGGGGAAAATCGTGGGTGCGTGTTATACGCCGATACTCTGTCGAATTCCCCTGCTGAAACGAGCGAAAGAGCGAGCGGAGCCGAAGTACACTCGGCTTTACTCGGCTCCTCTCGCAGTCCCGCCCATCTCTGACTGCGCCGCTGACATAGAGAAAGCCGAGTGTACTTCGGCTAGTCTCGGCTCCTCTCGCAGTCCTGCTCCTGACTGTGAGCAGAGCCGAGTCTAGCCGAAGTACACTCGGCTTTCTCCGTCAGCGGCGCAGTCAGTGGAGATGGGCGGGACTGCGAGAGGAGCCGAGTCTAGCCGAAGTACACTCGGCCCCGCTCGCTCCTCTCCACAGAAATCGGCGCCAAATTTAAAAAAACGCCGAGACTGACAAGATCGCAAAGGCACTGGGCAAGGCTGCAGATGGACAGATGGACACTGGGCAAGGCTGCAGATGGACAGATGGACACTGGGCAAGGCTGCAGATGGACAGATGGACACTGGGCAAGGCTGCAGATGGACAGATGGACACTGGGCAAGGCTGCAGATGGACAGATGGACACTGGGCAAGGCTGCAGATGGACAGATGGACACTGGGCAAGGCTGCAGATGGACAGATGGACACTGGGCAAGGCTGCAGATGGACAGATGGACACTGGGCAAGGCTGCAGATGGACAGATGGACACTGGGCAAGGCTGCAGATGGACAGATGGACACTGGGCAAGGCTGCAGATGGACAGATGGACACTGGGCAAGGCTACAGATGGACACTGGGCAAGGCTGCATGCTGCATTTAAAGGTAAGTTTTTTTTTTTTTTTTTTTTTTTTTTTTTCTTGAATTTCCCTCCTAAACTTGGGGTGCGTGTTATACGCCGATAAATACGGTAATTGTCTTTAATGCATTCAAATTTGCTAATTCACATTGCATGGGGATAGATACCAAATCTAACCAGACTCTCTTGATATCTTTATCCGAGTTTATCTCTGTGGAACTTGCAATTACACTACTTCATTTTTGAAGGGAGATTGTTATTGCTTTTCTTGAGAAAAAACAATTATGGGTATGGTTACGGTTAGAGGTCGACCGATATGGGTTTTTCTCTGGCAGATGCCGATATTTTGAAATTGGGGCGGCCGATGGCCGATATATGATGCCGATTTTTGTGGCCGATATTTTAGGCCGATTAAAAAAAAAAAAAAACCCTCACCCACTCTATTCCTTCCTGCTTACTCCTGTCACTCTAGCACACACTTGATGTCCTCAGTACAGATGGCACTGGTTTGGAACTGGCAGGTGGCACTGGTTTGGAACTGACAGATGGCACTGGCAGGTGGCACTATTGGAACTGACAGATGGCACTGGTTTGGAACTGACAGATGGCACTGGCATGTGGCACTGGCTGGCGGTACTGGTTTGGAACTGACAGATGGCTCTATTGGCACTGGCAGGTGGCACTGGTTTGGAACTGACAGATGGCACTGGTTTGGAACTGACAGATGGCACTGGCAGGTGGTACTGGTTTGGAACTGACAGATGGCACTGGTTTGGAACTGACAGATGGCACTGGCATGTGGCACTGGCTGGCGGTACTGGTTTGGAACTGACAGATGGCTCTATTGGCACTGGCAGGTGGCACTGGTTTGGAACTGACAGATGGCACTGGTTTGGAACTGACAGATGGCACTGGCAGGTGGTACTGGTTCGGAACTGACAGATGGCACCGATTGGCAGCAGGGGGCACTGGTTTGGAACGGACAGATGGCACTAGTTTGGGACAGATGGCACTGATTGGCAGTGGCACTTGCAATTGGAACTGGGTGGCACTGGCGTGTGACACTGGTTGGCACTGACAGATGGCACTGATTGGCGGTGGCACTGACAGATGGCACTGATTGGCGGTGGCACTGACAGATGGCACCGATTGGCACTGGCTTGTGGCACTGACAGATGGCACTGGCTGGTGGCACTGATTGGTACTGGCTGGGGGCACTGACAGATGGCACTGGCTGTGGCACTGATAGATGGCACCGATTGGCGGTGGCACTGATTTGGGTGGCACTGACAGGTGGCCCTGATTGACACTGGCTGGTGGCACTGACAGATGGCACCGATTGGCGGTGACACTGATTGACACTGGCTGGTGGCACTGACAGATGGCACTGGCTGGGGGCACTGACAGATGGCACTGGCTGGGGGCACTGACAGATGGCACTGGCTGGGGGCACTGGCTGGGGCACTGGCTTGGGCACTGACAGATGGCACTGGCTGGGGGCACTGATTTGGGTGGCACTGATTGGCACTGGCTGGTGGCACTAACAGATGGCACCGATTGGCAGTGGCACTGATTGGCGGTGGCACTGATTGGCACTGGCTTGTGGCACTGACAGATGGCACTGGCTTGTGGCACTGACAGATGGCACTGGCTGGGGGCACTGACAGATGGCACTGGCTGGGGGCACTGACAGATGGCACTGGCTGGGGGCACTGACAGATGGCACTGGCTGGGGGCACTGACAGATGGCACTGGCTTGGGCACTGACAGATGGCACTGGCTTGGGCACTGACAGATGGCACTGGCTTGGGCACTGACAGATGGCACTGGCTTGGGCACTGACAGATGGCACTGGCTTGGGGCACTGACAGATGGCACTGGCAGGTTTCACACTAAGCCGAGTGTAATGTGTGAAACTGACAGAGAGGAGAGAGAGAGAGAGAGAGAGAGAGAGAGAGCTGTTAGAATTGAGCTCGATGTGGGGGTGGGCGGGCCAGCAGCTAAATTACACCAGCCAATGATTGGGCTGCTTTAGACGTAGTGGCCCGCCCAGATACCATCCCATTGGCTGGTGTAATATCTGCTGGGTCCCGCCCACCCCCGACATCAAGCTGACACATCCTCTCTCTCTCCTCTTACTTTCAGTTTCACACACACACACACACAGCACGGCGCTTGATGCTGCTGAGTGTGGAGAAGTGTGGAGAAGTGTGGAGGAGGGAGGAGGGGGGGAGGAAGTGCAGCCAGTGAATAATATCGGCCAGTTTTGATATTAATCGGCCAAAGCCGATTTATCAAAAATGCCTAAATATCGGCCGATATATCGGCCAGCCGATATATCGGTCGACCTCTAGTTACGGTGTTCCTTTCTTCATAGCCATAAAATGAGTGACGTGATCCAAGTGTACTTCTTTACAGATGATTGTACGTGGTCAGATCATGATGGTTCATCTGTGGTTAATTAGAACATGAAAGTTTGTACATTACATCACAAGGATATGTATGACTAATTCAATACACATAGAACATTATTTTTTTTTCATATTAAATGCACACTATATATTACTGCTGATTTTAGTTTCTATTTTCTTTGTTTTCTGCTAGCTCACTTTGCTTGTGCGGATCCTTTGGTTGCTCTTGAGGCTGCCTTGCAGTTTGATGACACCAGAGAGTCCATGAATGCCTACTGCGTGGGACACTACATGGAGGTAAGCAAGCCCAACTAATTAGATATATTGAAGGAATTTTATTCTTGACTCAACAGGAAGGGATTTCGGTGTGAATGGAAATCTTCTAGCCCCTTTTTTTGAAATTGTGTTTTTAATTGCTTCTTATCTACATTTTATATTATGATTTCTTTGTATTTCCTGAAAAATACATTTTACACTGTTTTGTTTCAATTCTATAAATATGAAACATTATACAGTGCTTTTCATATGTGACCAATTTTTCTTGGCAAATTAACACGGTCTTCCAGAAAAACCTACTCTCTTGGTGAAAACAATTTCAATGTATTTGTGATAATTGTTGTTGGACAATTTTTATACATGTAGTAAGTATTAAAAGAAGTATGGCTTTGGTGTTTTTTCCCCTATCATATTTACCTAGGTGGATGCAGCATCAGTTTGATGCTGCGCCTCTACACTGGGAACCGAGCGATCACAAACCACTAATGGCTCGGTTCTCTCGGCTCACCCAGCAGAGAGCTGCTGACTGTTAATCAGCAACTCTCCACTCTGCTCCTCCATGCTCACTATTGCACTGAGCTGTGGAGGGACGATGAGTGGCCGTCTCAGGCTCTCAGGGCTGAGACAAGTGTCAGTCCAGGCACCCTGCGAATCCCGACTTCCATTGTCGGGATGACGTGGTGCCTGGACTGATTCCTGTGACGTCAGCAGAGGGTGGACTTCAGACCGCTCTCTGCTGAAAATGGGTCACAGGAGTGCAAAACAAATTGCACTCCTGTGACCCATAGGAGAAGTCCAGCCAAACAAGCTTAGGCTGGACTTCGCCTTTTAAGTTTGAGAACACCAGGAGCACTAGGCTTTACACTTACATCTTACTGTCTTGGTAAACATTGGTGACTGCAGGTGCCTTCTGTCTTTTAATACTGTTTTTATATTTCTGAAAGTCACAGGAATGAGAATGTTTATTGGACTGAGCAACTTCAGTCCCATGGTACCCACGTAATGTTTCCTGTACTGCATAGTACATTTAGCACGTAATAAATATTAGTCTCACCACTTATCTCCTATGTATTGTTTACATATAATGTAAGTATACCTTCCCCCTGGCTCGCTTGGTAACATCCACACATGCCCGTTACTTCTACGTCCAGTGTGGATGATATTTTAACAGGAACATTCTGAGTACTGTCACAGACCTGCTGATACTATGAAGCAATCTGCTAGGAACATGAGGAGAGGTGGAATGCACTACCAGAGACGTGCTAAGTACATGCAGCACTTTAAGGCTCGCTATACATGTTCCAATTTGACTGTACAATCTCTGTAAAATCAACCTTAGATGTGTCCATCTAGTGTATGTGGGCCTCTCCAATCAATTTGTATTCGTTCAGGCAGGCCCTTTCATTGTATAATAATTGAAAAGAGATTTGTCAATCAGTTTGTAACTTGTGTGGTGAGATTAAAAGTTCAGGATGTAAAAAACAAACACACACATACTCGCCTAGACGGATCCCCTCTAAGGCCTTGTACACATGACCGGTTTTCTCGTTTGTGTGTATGGTTTCTCGTCGCAAAAACTGTCTTGAATCTCGACAAGAAAAAAAGAAAACCTGCTTTCTTTTCTTTTTTCTCGTCGTAATTCTCGTTGACTGTTTTTGTACCAGAAAACCGTTCGTGTGTATGCTTTTCCGAGTCTTCAAAAACCGCGCATGGTCAGAATCAAGTATGAGACGGGAGCGCACCTTCTTGTAAAACTAGCGTTCGTAATGGAGATGGCACATTCGTCACACTGTAACGAACTGAAAGCACGAAGACTGAAAAGCGCAAATCGTCTCTCACTAAACTTTTACTAACACGCGGTAACACGAGATCAGCAAAAGCAGCCCAAGGGGTGGCGCCATGAGAATGGAACTTCCCCTTTATACTGCCATCGTACGTCGAGAAAAACTAAATTTTTTGTTTTTTTTTGCGACGATATTCTAGGCTTAAGACCGTAAACTCGGCGGGATAAAAGACTCCTAATTGCTAATTTCTCTGTCTTAACTGAGCAGAGATCCAGTGACTGTTACTGGCTCTCTACTCTCCCCTCCAGCTCTCACTGGAGCACCAGCCTTTGGAGTGTGTGGGACTGGCTCCGTCTCCCGGTGGCTTGCTAAGAGGCTGGGGTCTTTCCAGATCTTGGACCCCGGCTGAGAGACGTCAGACGACAGTGGTCTTTGGCTCACTGTCGGCTGAAAACCATTCACAGGAGTGCAGAGCAAACTGCACTCCTGTGGTCCTTAAATGAAGGAGTGCCAATAGAGCTTTGGCCCTCTACTCCTTTTTTAAATCGAACATGTTGAATTTTGTCACTATCTTGCTAACCACCATGAATGCTTCTCCATGGCCGTACCAAATGCAGAGTTCTCTGCCAGGGACAAGTGAACAAGTTGAACACCCTATGAGTGCAAAGAGACAGATCAAATGTTTTGTCACTTAAAAGAGAAGTAAAGGAATTTTTTATTTTATTTTTTTCGGTTTCATACTTGCAACATCGGTCTGATGTTGCATTTGTCCCCCAGCGCCTCTACACGACGAATCTAACACCGCCAATCACTTACTTTTCACAGCTCCGTGAGCAGATGGTTGTAGACTCAGTGACATCTCTCTGCTCTTCTCCCTCCTCGCTCACTGGAGCGATGAGCTGTGGAGGCCATCTCAGGCTCTCACCGGCTCGCTGAGAGGCTGAGACGGGTATCAGTCCATGCACTTGGCGGATCCTGACTCCCATTGTCAAGATGATGCAGTGCCTGGACTGACATTGGTGACGTCAGCAGAGAGCCGACATCAGTCCGCTCTCTGCTGAAAATTGGTCACAGGAGTGCAAAACAAATTGCACTCCTGTGACCCATAGGAGAAGTACAGCCAAACAAGCTCAGGCTGGACTTCTCCTTTTTAAGCTTGCTTTTTTTCATCAATGATGTCTTGTGAATTACAACATACAGATGTTTACTGACATGGTAGCATGGTATATCTCTGTATGTGGTATGATTTGAGATGCACTATTTTTTTTTGTATACTTTGTACAGTTCTGCTGTTAATAGAATAAATGTGTATTTATGTGTGTGTGTGTGTGTGTGTATGTATATGTGTGTGTGTGTGTGTGTGTGTGTGTGTGTGTGTGTGTGTATATATATATGTGTGTGTGTGTGTGTGTGTGTGTGTGTGTATGTATATGTGTATATATATATATATATATATATATATATATATATATATATATATATATATATGTATATATATATATATATATATATATATATATATAAAATATACACACATACACACATACACACATACATATATACACACATATTTATAAGTTAGATGGAGATATCTATAGATAGCTGTATACCTGTGTTTGTTGACTTTTCTTTCTGCTAGATATGCGAAATTTTTAGTTGCTTGTTAATGTTTCTTTTCAATAATCCCATTTTTTTTGTTTTTTTTTTGTTTTTTTTTTGTTCTCACAGCCTGATCAGGAAGTAATTACAGCCCCAGATATCAGCAGCCTGTCTTCTCCGCTCATTGACACTGAAAGAACCCTGGGTTTGCTGCTTGGTCTCCATGCATCTTATCTCTCATTAAGTACACCATTATCTCCTATGGAGGTTGAGTGTGCCAGTAAGCAAAATTTACTGTTATATAATATATGGCTGTGGTGTATAACATGAGACTTAAAGCAGTATTAAAACCAAAAGCAAACATTTATTAAATTGCAGCTTGAAATTCTTAGATGTGATGGCTACATTAGTTTTTTTTTTTTTTAGGCTTCCTTTCATTCATTATCATCTTGGGGGTGTGGTCAGTAAGTCCTGTAATTTTTCAACAGAACAAGCTCCCCTGCAAATGTAGCAGTTACAGGGTTGAGACAAACCATTTACCACTGACATTTACAATGATCAGGTTTTATTTATTCATGTAAAACCCTTATTCTAAAAGAAAAACTGTTGCTGTAACTGCAGTGTTAGCTAGTTTGGCTTAAATTTGTTGGTGTATTTTCAATCTAACACTCCCCTCTCCCAAGACTGACAATGTTCCCTCTGTGCCCCTTCATCCAGAGTGGAAAGGCTCTAATACCAAAGGTGTAGCCAGATCATCAGGTGAAAATGGGGGGGGGGGGGAACTAATGGGGCCACCACCTCCTACTGATTTGACAATCTTTTATATATGATATTTTTGATTTTGGGTTTAATACTGCTTTAAGAGTCCATTTCCTTACTCATCCAATTGTCCTCCAGAGTCTTTTTCACATCTGGTGGGGGCGCAGGGCTGAGTTTCTGCAAACAAGGTTCTTTTCCAGAAGTATTTACTTGAAATCATAAAAAAGAACACTAATTATAGTGTGTCTTTATATTGTGTAACGTGTTGCTCAATCAGTTAATCATGGCCATTTGCATTTAATCGCTCATGTAGCAGTCACATAAGAGTGATCGACCCTGGGCACAAATTGCCTGCGTCCAGGGCCCATTACTCACATATAATCACTGTATGAGAGAGTGGCTACGATTTAGCTGCGGGAATCAGCAACCCCCCATTGCTTTAATGAGGCTGCCTCCTGCTGGTCATCACCGGGGAACCGGGCATGAATGCGCCCTCAGTGTTTTGTAATTGGTAGTAGTTAGTATGACTTTTGTTTATAATTTACAGCCAGCTTCAATTCCAGACTTCAAAGAAACTTACTAGTAAAAACAAAAGTATCACACTAAGCCATTAGAATTACCACCACGGTTATCATACCAAAGATGCCGAACAAGCGTTTTTTAAAAGCTGCTTTTAGACATTAACAATTTAGCGTAACAGATATGCAGGATATGTAATACGGTGTCTAGTGCATTTGCAGGTGTGAACGCACCCTTAAAATCGGTTGATTCTTTGGAAATTATGATAACGTTAAAGGGGCACTCCTAATAAATGAGGAGACCTACACCAAGTGGTATTTGGGTAAACTTTACAGAAGGATACATGCTTTTTAAATGGGAACGCTTTTTAAGGCTCCATAAAGTCACAGCGACTTTGAAAAGGTTCCTCCACTACTTTGATGTGGCTTTCTTGCGACTTGAGTGCCAGAGTGTAAATCACACTAGTGTGAACCGAGCCCCAAAAAAATGCTAATTGATTCGTTTTTTTTTTTTTTCTCATCTAGGGTGGCTTAAATCTTCTATATTTTCTGGGGGCCTTCAAACCAGTCAGATTCACTACAGTTACAATGAGGAAAAAGATGAGGACAATTGCAGCTCCCCAGGAAACACTACACCCAACAAGTCAAAGCTGTATGCCCATCGCCTCTCCATGAGTGCTCATTCCCAGCCTTTTCTGCAGGCCATAGCTGACAATAATACCCAGGACCATAATGTCAAGGTGAGCTCTTTGGAGATTTAATTATGGTATATGTCACACTGTTAGCCTGGATCAATGAAAAAGGACCACAGGTATCATTTTTTTTATTGTTGCGTAGACTTGCATTTAAATATAATTTGTAATTGGTAGAGCTGATCCTTTATTATATATATATATATATATATATATATATATATATATATATATATATATATATATATATATATATATATTATATATATATAATATATATATTTTACAGCTCTTGATGAAACACTTGGGCTACTTTCACACTGAAAATAGCGCCTGCAAAGCACCCTAAAAGAGCCTCTCCTTTCACTCCAGTGTGAAAGCCCGAGGGCTTTCACACTGGAGCGGTGCGCTGGCAGGACAGTAAAAAAAAGTCCTGCTAGCTGCATCTTTGAGGCGCTGTAGGAACGGTGTATACACCTCTCCTAAAGCGCCCCTGCCCATTGAAATCAATGGGCAGTGCCATCGGCTGCAGCGGTGCTTTTGCGGGCGGTTTTAACCCTTTTTTGGCTGCTAGTGGGGGTTAAAAGCGCCCCGCTAGCGGCCAAATAGCTTCGGAAAAAACGATCGTAAAGCACTGCTAAAAATGGCCTCAGTGTGAATGTAGCCTAAAGGTCCCATTTATCCACTTCGGCTCCGGAAGGTTTTGCCACCTTCATGACCAGGCCATTTTTTGCTAGTGCTAACTGGTGGTTGCACGGCCATGCACTGCTGTACGCAAACAACATTTTATATTATTTTTTTTTTTTTTTGGTGGTATTTTATCACCACTGGGTTTTTTCTTTTTGCGCTATAGACAAAAAATAGCATACGTTTTTGAAAAAAATAAATAAAAATTTACTTTGTTTTTAAAACCTATCCAATAGGAAAAAAAAATAAAAAATCTTCTTCATACATTTAGGCCAAAATGTATTCTACTACGTGTCTTTGGTAAAAAAAATCCCTATAAGTGTATATTGATTGGTTTGCGTGAAAGTTTTATAGTGTCTACAAGCTGAGATATATACTGGAATTTTTATTTAATTTATTTTTGTATTAGTAATGGTCAGCGACTTAGAGTGCGACAGCGGGCAATCTGACGCTGAGGGGGAACTGACTAACTGCCACTGACATCACATTTTATGAGCCATTCATAAAATGTAGAGTGCAGTTTAGGGTCTACGGTGTCCTTTTTAGTACCTGCTCTGCATAAAGCAGATTTGAGGTGGTAAAGTGATTGGGGGCCAGTCCGCATGACTTTGATACAGGGCAAGCCACTGCTTTATAAAGGGACACATAGTTGTTGTATTGTAATGAGGTTCTAAGGTCGGCCATCTATAGACTAATATAAATGTTTAGCATGATGAATGGACCCAATTTTTTATTTTTTTTAATTACTATATACCTACATCTTACCCTAACAAAATAATCAAATGTTATTCTGTTAAGCAATCTTTGTACACAGTTTACAATTTGTGTCTCAAACTCTAAATGGTGCAAAAGTCCTTCTGCGGTTTTGCTCAAATCTCATTTAAAAAAAAAAAAAAAAAAAAATATATATAAAATTAGGGGCGAAACAACTAATCGATTACTATTTTCATAATCGATTAATCTGCCAGTAACATAATGGGGTTAAAAAAACTCAAATTAGCCCTTTATAGTACATAAAGAGCAAATCGCTACTGTAAATATTACTTTCACTGTCCTACAGTAAAAAAATTAACCCCTTACAGTAGCGATTTGCTCCTTTTTTTTTTTTTTTACTAATTTTAGTTTTTTCTTTTTTTTAACTTCATTATGTTACTAAACATCTCAGGTCTAGGTCACACCTCTGTGTTTTTTGGTGCTTTTTGCAGAAATACACTACAGTTCATTTACATGGTTTCCTATGGGACACGTTCACATCCATGATTTTTTTTTCAGCTGCTGCGTATTTGGAAAGGGCAAGGACTTTTTTTAACGCAAAGCGGTGCTATTTTGGTTTTTCGGTTCAATATAGTTCAATGGAGAAGGTGCAGAAAACCATGTAATAATGCGTTTTTTTTTGCGGCAATTTGTGCTTTTTAATCTGCCCAACAACAAATTGGCCAAAAAAAAATAAATGCCTCTTTTTATTTTTTTAAGGTTATTAACCGATTAATCTAAACAATAATCGGCCAACTAATCGATTATGAAAATAATCGTTAGTTGCAGCCCTAATAAATATATATATATATTTTTTTCCAATCTTAGGTGTTGCAACTCCTGCTGAATCGGAGTTTAGTCATGATTCCCCATATTGTCCTTCAGTATCCTCTTAGGTATCCACATTATATCTCCAGGGATTCTCCAACAGATAAATGTCCTGACTTATTTGACAACTGCCTTTTGCTCCAATTCTTACCTGCTCTGTGCAATGGTTTTGCACAGAGTGAACGCGATCGCCTTCTCGAGTATGCTGCTGGCGCTCTAGGCTGCTCCTCTTCTTAGCGGGCCACCATCGGAAGCCGCTTTGCTGTGGGGAGCGCACCTGCAGGCTTGCTTCTGAGCCAGGCTGTGTGCATCTTTAAAGACACACAGCGCGGCTTGACCTGCCGTCTGCTCACTCTTAACAGGATATGTTTGACAGCAGCAGGAGCCAATGGCTGAATCTCTTCACCAGAATAATGTTATGAGCAGACTGTGCTAGAAAGGAAGAATTACATTATAATTGGTAATTATACTGGTCCACTTTAGTAGCAATGCACTGTCAGCAAGGTTTTATAGCAAACTATTTATTTTTTTAAGCATGGGAAGCTTGTTTGTAATTGCACCTTTTTTGATATGTACAAGTCAAAATAGCTGTGCTACTGTGCTTTGTGTTTTCAGGACTTTTTGTGTCAGATTGAGCGGTATTGTAAGCAATGCCATCTGACTACTCCAATTACCTTTCCCCCTGAGCATCCAGTGGAAGAAGTCGGCCGTTTGCTACTCTGTTGTCTACTGAAACACGAAGATTTAGGTGTGTAGGAGTATGTTATAGCTGGAAACTATTGTTTACATCATATGTCAGAGTTTACGTTCAAGCAGATCTGCTGGAAACCATATTCTTTTTCACTTTTGTAGGTAATATTGCTCTGTCAATGGTTCATCATGGTGCTTTGAATGTGGATCAGGTCAAACACAAGTCATTGCCAAAGTCTGTGGTCGATGTCTGTCGTGTGGTTTACCAAGCCAAGTGCTCGCTCATAAAGGTTAGTGCTACATGTCCAGCTTCTAGCGTACAGTACAGTGAGGGCGAAGAAGTATTTGATCCCCTGTTGATTTTGTACAGTTGCCCACTGACAAATGATCAGTCTATCATTTTTAATAGTAGGTTTATTTTGTATAACCACAAAAATATCCAAAAAAAGGCATTTGAATAAAGTCATAAATGAATTGCCTTTTTAATGAGTGAAATAAGTACTTGATCTCCTATTAATCAGCAAGATTTCTGGCTCCCAGGTGTCTTCTATACAGTTAACGAGCTGAGATTAGGAGCACTCCCTTTGGGCAAGTTCACACCAGATGCAGTTCCGTTCAGTTCCATGTGCTTTTTTTTTCTGCACTAAAAATGCATGCACAGTGTTTTCCATGTATTCCAATGGCTCTAGTTCACACCATTAAGTCAGTTTCCGGTGTAGAAACTGACCGGAAACTGACTGCATGGTGTGATCTAGAGCCATTGGAATACATGGAAAACACTGTGCATGCATTTTGTGCAGAAAAAAAGCACACAGAACTGCGTCTGGTGTAAACAAGCACTTAGAGTGCTCCTACTCTCAGCTCGTTACCTGTATAAAAGAGACCTGGCCACAGAAGCAATCAACCAATCAGATTCCAATCTCTCCACCATGGCCAAGACCAAAGGGCTGTCCAAGGATGTCAGGGACAAGATTGTAAACCTACACAAGGCTGGAATGGGCTGCAAGACCATCTCCAAACAGCTTGGTGAGAGGGTGACAACAGTTGGTGCAATTATTGGCAAGTTGAAGAAACACAAAATAACTGTCAATCTCCCTTGGTCTGGGGCTCCATGCAAGATCTCACCTTGTGGAGTTTCAATGATCATGAGAACAGTGAGGAATCGGCCCAGAACTACACGGGAGAATCTCGTCTGATCTCAAGGCAGCTGGGACCATAGTCAGCAAGAAAACAATTGGTAACGCACTATGCGGTGGAGGACTAAAATCCTGCAGCGCCCGCAAGGTCCCCCTGCTCAAGAAGGCACATGTACAGGCTCATCTGAAGTTTGCTAATGAACATCTGAATGATTCAGAGGAGAACTGGGTGAAAGTGTTGTGGTCAGATGAGACCAAAATCAAGCTCTTTGGCATCAACTGAACTCTCCTTATTTGAAGGAGGAATGCTGCTTATGACCCCAAAAACAACATCCCCACCATCACACATTGAGGTGGAAACGTTATGCTTTGGGGATGCTCTGCTAAGAGAATAGGACAACTTCACCACATCAAAGGGATGTTGGATGGGGCCATGTACTGTCAAATCTTGGGTGAGAACCTCCTTCCCTCAGCCAGGGCATTAAAAATGGGTTGTAGATGGGTATTCCAGCATGACAATGACCCAAAACACACGGCCATGGCAACAAAGGATTTGCTCAAGAAGAAGCGCATTAAAGCGGACCTTCAGTCATTTTTTCAACTTTTCAGCTATTACATTTTCTGCACTTGTTGTTTTAACTTTGGATTGTAAAACTTTATTTTTTTTCTGCCAGTTAATACCTTATTGGAAACTATGCAATATTATATCTATTATTAATCTATAACTATTGCATCTATGTATTAATTGTATAGTCCCTTATTTTCTAGTCTAACCTATCAGAGCGTGTTAGGCCTGATGATACAATGTTAATTATGAGATAGTATAAAGACAAACACAGTTGCTTCGTAAATCAAGTCATATTACATTTACTCCTCCTAAAAATAGGAAACATATCGTAACATCAGATACAGTCTACAACAACAGCACTAATGAAAATGATACTTATTCTCTCCTCGAGGCAAAGGTCCTGCTTGCTGAGCTCCCAGATGTAATAGAGAACTAGGCCTCTGTAGGCCTTTGTAGGCTTCTGCAGGCCACATGTCTTAGGCCCAAAAATGGCCTTCAGAGAAAGGTCCCAGCCAGATAAGAGGTCCTTGCAGTCAAAAAGGGAATAGATCGAGCTCTGTGTTACGAACCCTTTTTACAAAACTCACTCATTACTCATTTGAGCTCCTTCCCCTTGCCCGCCCGTCTATCTCTCGACCAATCATTGCACTTTCATAATTCTTGTCTTGTTAGTGATTGTCCTGCCATACCTGGCATGACAGTCCATTGTCTTCAACCTCTTTGAAGCTTCTTGCACAGAAGGTGGGCTAGAGATAAGCCCTTTCCTGCTATACTACTATGCAGACTCTTTCTGAGGACATCAAGTGTAATTTCGCTGTAAAAACAGATGTGTGGACCAGGCTGCCCCCAACATACCTTATGCAACGAACTTCCTGTTTCTTGTCTGGTAAAATACCTAGGCTTATGACATCATGCACAGCTCTCTCTCTCACTCTTGTGAGTTTGCCAGCAAGGGAGGGGGGGTGAGTCATAAAAGGGCCAATGAAAGCTGCACAGCTGGAGGTGTGCCCCTGTGTAAATCCAGGAAGTGAACAGGCAGCAGCTTCAGCTGCCCACAGTTAAAATGGCTGCAGCCTGACTTGGTGGAGGGAGATTTCCGCAGCATATTTGGCAAGTACAGAATCGCAGTATATATATACAATATGCAAAGTGGTTGGAGGGAAGCTTCAGAATAGCAAAGATGTTTTTATCACAAATTATGTGAACGGACTGCAGCTACTCTTTGAGGTCCTGGAATGGCCTAGCCAGTCTCCAGAACTTAATCCCATTGAAAATATGTGGAGGGAGCTGAAGGTTCGAGTTACGAAACGTCGGCCTCAAAACCTTAATGACTTGGAGAGGATCTGCAAAGAGGAGTGGGACAAAATCCCTCCTGAGGGACCAACTACAAGAAAGGTCTGACCTCTGATTGCCATCAAGGGTTTTGCCACCAAGTCATGTTTTGCGAATGTGTCAAATACTTATTTTACTCATTTAACATGCTAATCAATTTATAACTTTTTTCAAATGCGTTTTTTTTGGGGGGATTTTTTGTTGTTCTGTCTCTAACTGTTCAAATAAACCTACCATTAAAATTTATAGACTGATCATTTCTTTGTCAGTGGGCAAACGTACAAAATCAGCAAGAGATCAAATACCTTTTTCCCTCACTGTAGAAGGCATTGAACATTTGAATGATGAGGTACATTTTAATGTTTACTCTTAGACACATCAGGAACAAGGACGTTCCTATAAGGAAGTGTGCGCCCCTGTCATAGAACGCCTCAGATTTCTCTTCAACGAACTTCGGCCTGCTGTCTGTAATGACTTGTCTATTGTATCAAAGCTAAAGCTTCTCGGCTCTGTACCTCGCTGGAGGAGAATAGTGCAAAGGATCATTAGAGAAAAGCGAAAAAAGAAAGGTAAATGTATAACCAAAAACGTTATTGCTGTATTGTCCCTTTTTTCTTTTTGGCTGGCACTCTTGTTTGTGTTTTTGTATATGAATGTACATTTTATTTTTGCTTGCTAGTGCATAAAAAATCTGAATCGGCAGATGCGGATGACACCAAAATTGGTATTGACGAAGGTGAACAAGAAGAGCCTTTTGTAGTACCTTCTAGTCCTGTGTCTGTGGATAAAAAGCCCATAGCAGTTAAGTCGCAAAAAGTAAGTAAAAAGATTTGTGCTTTTTCATGTCATGTTTTTATAATTTTTTTCTGTTTACAGGCATACAGTATTTGGCAAACTTCCATATTTTTGAAAAGTGGTTATCAGGTAGTGGCTAATGCCCCGTACACACGATCCGAAAATCGGACAACAGATCGTCCGACTTTTTTAGTTTACTAGTCGCAAGTAGAAATTGAATAGGTTACTAAAGTCACAAATTCTCATACGACAGAAAAAAAAAATCGGAAGTGATGTCATGTGTTGTAATGTATTTGTCTTGTATTTTCGGGCGACAACTATACTGACTAAACTAAAATCGTACGATCTGGTATCGTACGAGGAAAATTTTCGTGCTTGTCCGATCGAATAATATCGGATGAACTGTCGTGATCGGCTATCGAAAGTAGTGTACACACGATCGGAAAATCGTACTATTCTTCCTCGGACGACAGTTTTACGGGCCATTAGAGCTGTTTTTGAGGTTGTCCTTAAGCTTGGGGCTCATTCACACCACACTACATCTGTTAAGTTGCATTGATCTGCATAGGTCAGCACAGACTCGATGCAAGTGCACCTGGAAAACAATCGTTCTTTAGATCCTTTTAGATGCCTCCTCACCTATTAGAGATATTCACTCCTCAGTTGCAAGGTGACCCTTCTCATGGCTATCACTTTTGTGTGAAGGTTCTGAATTGGTTCTGATATGGTGGCCTTATCCTGTAAAAAAAACTTTCCGTGTGTTTCATAATAGGTTGTCCTGAGGCCTAAAGCCTCACCTTCCCCAACCTGCACCCACACACCGGGAAGTTTTACATGCGCTTTGCTTTTTCTTTTTCTCCTTTTTAAAGAGGAGCTCCAGGCTCCTTCAGGAAAAATTACGTCTGCAGATACAAATACTGTAGCTGCTGACTTTTAATGCATAATATGCGTCTTCACTGCCGGTTTCCTACTGCGCATGTGGGGTGGTGTTCTTTGGGGCTGGGGGGTAAACCCCCATATTTTATTTTTTTGAATCATCGATGGCGGCAGTCGTCTTCACCGGGGGGACATTGTTTGTTTTTTAAATAAAGGACTTGTCAAAAAACAGTTTACTCTAATTTTTTACACTTCTCTTCTTTGTTTTTTGGTGAATGGGTAGGGGTATGTACCCCATACTCATTCACATAGGGGGGAGGGTGCCATCTGGGTGCCCCTTGTTAAAGGGGCTTACAGATTCTAAGCCCCACGCCCACAGACCCCCACAACCACCAGCCAGGGTTGTGGGGAAAGAGGTCGTTGTCCCTATCAACAAAGGGGCAAAAGGTACTTTTGGGGGGCTGGCGCTTACTCTTTCCCCCCTCCCCCTTTCCCTTTATGGGCCTGCTGGGTTGCACAAGGGTGGGTCTGGTATAGATTTTGGTGGGGCATGCTTTTTTTTATTTATTTTTTGGGGGGGGTGGAGACCCTGAGACCCCACACTGTGCTCCCCTCCCCCTTTTTTTTTTTTTTTGCTCTCAATGCTCCCTCCTCCCTCCCCTCTTCCTCCCCTCTTCCTCCCCTCTTCCTCCCCTCTCCCTCCCTTCTTCCTTCCTCCCTTCTTCCTTCCTCCCTCCTTCCTCCCTCCTTCCTTCCTTCCGCTCTCCTACCTCCCTCCTTCCGCTCTCCTACCTCCCTCCTTCCGCTCTCCTTCCTTCCTCTTTCCTTTCCTTCCTTCCTCTTTCCTTTCCTTCCTTCCTCTCTTTCCTTTCCTTCCTTCCTCTTTCCTTTCCTTCCTTCCTCTTTCCTTTCCTTCCTTCCTCTCTTTCCTTTCCCTTCCCTTCCTCTCTTTCCTTTCCCTTCCCTTCCTCTCTTTCCTTTCCCTTCCCTTCCTCCCTCCTCCTCCGAAAACATGACCTGTTGACGCTGCTCTAGATAAATAAAAGTAGTATGGTGTATTAGAATTGCTGATCAAGGCTTTTCTACAGTAATAATAGAAAACATAGGAAAGATTTAATTTTTTGTTATAAACCTCCTGCTAGGGTTTTATGTTTTATGCCACATTAAGAAACAAATTCCTTGGCTCATGTTGCTACATGCAGAAGAAAGGGCAAACAAATAAGGTAAGTTTAAGTGTTGACCAGATTGCATATTGGTCTCCTCCTCCAGTGGACTGGTTCTATAGACTTTACACAATCTTTCTTGTTTAGCTGCCAACTTAAAGTATTCTGCTTACTGTAGTCTTGGTCTTTAGCGAACCGTATTGTTTTAGGGTTCACATTTCCTGTATAGTCATTGATTTGGGGGCTGACAGCCCAAAATAGTTTTCTGTAAATCCTCATAGATGTTATGTCCCTTTTATGTAATCGCTAAGTTGCTCCTTTTAAATCCAAAAAATGCTGGTTATGCCGTCCCTTCCTTGCTTGGGGGACCATTCTTTGCTGTATTTGGAGAAATAAGTGCAGTTGGGATGTTTGGATATTCTGTTCAATGAAAAAAAAAAAAAAAAAAAAAAGGAACAGGCTTATATGCCCTACAAATGTACAATTTGAACATTGAGAGTAAAACTTGTACCACCCCTATGAAATACACTCATTTTCCAGGTGATAGATCCTTACCAGTCTTGGATAAGGGCATGTTTTTATTTTTTATTTTTTTTGGTGTGTTTTTTTTTTTTTTTAAGCAGTGGCTCGATTTCCCCCAATCCACAAACTCAATCCTCCCCACTGAGCTATTGTATTATGACAGTGAGGAGACTTCCCTGCTGTCTGAATACACTAAATGTTGGGAAATCTGACAGGCTGGTTTTACAGAAGTCCATCAGTAGATTGACTTTTGTACAACCAGTCTGCCCTATATACATGGATCAAAATTTGGCTGGTCCCTGCTGAACTGGCCAAGTTTCATGTATGGCTGGCTTTAAGCTTTAAGAGAAATAATTATCTGACTTGGCCAAATACTATGATGGGAATGTATCAAAACTAGAGCAGCTGTGCATGGCAACCAATCGGCTTCTTTATTTCATGTTCAAAGCTTAATTGAACAAGCTGAAGTTAGAAGCTGATTGGTTGCCATGCACTGCTGCTCCATATTGTGCCTGCTATGATTATGATACATTTTCCCCTATGTATTACTCATTCAGAACAAGCCTATAGATTTCAAGTCAGAAAAAAGTCAGAATTCCTGATTTGCACAAATTTTAGAATACATAAACATAGTAAAGAAAAAAAAATGATGGGATGATGCATTTATGTTCTTGAAGAAAAATGTTCTAAATATACTTTTTTTTTTTTTTTTTTCCCCAACAGGATAAATGGCAGCCCATCCTCAGCTCTGTAACAGTTGTCCATAAATACAAATGGCTGAAACATAATGTGCAGGGTACATATCCCCAGTCTGCATTGCTAAGCACTATAGTGGAGTTTGCGCTGAAGGAGGAGCCAGTGGATGTAGAGAAAATGAGGAAGTGTTTACTGAAGCAGGTAGGACTCCATACTGCCACCCTCAGTACATTTGTTTTTATATTCGTCTAGGTTTTACCTGTAATGTTTTTTTTCCATTCTATATTTCGTGTGATATATTCTGATTTAGCCTACAAACCCTGTATTTGTTACTATAGTAGTGCTTAAAAGCTTTCTCTTGTACAAGTATGAAAGAGGCATTTGCAAGAATCCGCATGCAGAAGGAAAATGATTACCGGTAGTCACTGATTTCCCCCTCATTTCACTGTCTGTGTGGAAAAAGCTTTGCTTTCTCTGGTCAGAGCTTCCCTCAAAATGATTGTTGATCTGACAAATGGTGGGGTAATATTCAAAAAGCGGCAGAGGAGAGGTGCAGAAAGCACAGATCCACTGAAGGAATGAAGCAGAGATCCTTCTTCTTTTTTTTATTTTTATTCAGTAATTTTTATTGATTTTCCTTTCAATGATACAAATCAAACATTTCACATTCATAATTTTCCAGATACAGTTGCATGCACATACTTCATCTTACAGTAACCCCCCCCCCCCCCAAAAAAAAAAACAAAACAAAGTATCCTTGCATTGCAAGTGCTCAGATATACGGTAGGCTCTCGGCAAGAAGAAAAGTGAGCAGAACAGCAATGACCTCATAAAATCTTGTGGGACTAGCAGTCAGGCACAGGTCAGGAAGTACACTATAATGTTTTAAGAGTTGTTTATTTTTATTTTTTAAATTATATATATTTTTTTTCTGGGCAGAATGAAATTGGAACTATAGGCAGAACGTGTGTGTGTGTGTTTTTTTTTTTGTATCGAGTAAGGGAGTGTTATTTCTTTTTTGTAAGGTTTATTTTCGCCATCTGTGTATCATTGCGGAGATTTACCTTCACTTCCTGTCCCCTAGCCAAAACGGGAAGTAAGAGGAAATCCCTGCAAATTAGGGGAATTCCTTGCACAATAAAGGCATTTTTATTGGCATGCGGCTGTCCAGACCTTCCCTCTTCTAAGTGCTATATGCTTAGCCTGCACCTGCTGCTTCCACCTTAAGGAGAGTGCCATTTCTTTACACCTACCTGGAGCGGTTATCCCTTCCCCATCATTTTTTCGGTGCCGATACGATACCGATATTTCGGCCACCTCCGGCATTATGTGCCAATATTCTGTACATTTAAATTTTTTATTTTTACACTTTTTTTTTTATCACTGTTATTGCTGTCACAAGGAATGGAAACATCCCTTGTGGCAGTAATAGGCAGTGACAGGTACTCTTTATAAAGAGGTCTGGGGTCTAGAAGACCCCAAACCCCTCCTCTTGACGTTTTGAATACTATAGATCGGCATTTTTGATTACTTTTTTTTTTTTCTTTTTCTTATTTTAAAACTGGCGCCTTTAAGATGCCAGGAATCCGGGAAGTGATGTCATGACATCGCTTCCAGGTTACTAGATCTGAGACCCGGACGAAGCATCAGCCTTGTTCGGGTCTTCGGCCAGCCGGCAGAAAAAGGTGGAGGTTCTGGAGTTGTCATCGGTCTCCTGACCTTTTTATATCATCAAGCCACTCTGGGGAGATCTCAAACGTGCAGTTCATGCAAGACGACCAAAGACTTTGCATGACCTGGAGGCATTTTCCCAAGACCAATGGGCAGCTATACCACCTGCAAGAATTCGGGGCCTCATAGACAACTATTACAAAAGACTGCACACTGTCATTGATGCTAAAGGGGGCAATACACACAGTATTAGGAACGAAGGGGATACAGACTTTTGAACAGGGTCATTTCATTACTTGTTGCCATGTTTTGTTTTATGATCGTGCCATTCTGTTATGACCTACAGTTACAGAATAGGAATCCCATAAGAAATAAAATGTGTTTTACTCTTTCGTCCATGGACCGACACAGCTTCTCTATTGACAAAGTGGGTATTATCCGTTAATTAGGAGTGACTAGGCAGAAAAACTTGTAAAAAGTGTTGCATCACACCTTCTACAGTACCGCCCAGGGGGCGGACCCTCTGGGTATACCCTCTCAGTCTGCACATCGCAGATCAGTTTTTTTCTGTCTAGCAAGGAGTAGGACATGGCTCCCTTCGTGCCCATTGGTCCGGGGAAAAAAGATATATATATATATATTTATTTATTTTTTTTGCTACATTTGTTGTTTCCTGCGATCTTCGATCAACTGCCGACTGGGTGACAGGCTGGATCCTCGATCCTTGTAGTCTCCCCAGTTTCGGCCATCGAGCGTGTGCCGACCCTAGCTACGCGCTGGGTTTTCCACGACATGCCCGTCGCTCCACGGGTGGCCGGTGAGCCTACGCTCCAGGGCCTGCATCGGACCGCTCAGCTTCGGCTGACCTTACGGCCGAGTCGCAGCAGCCTGGCCGGTGAGCTTACGCTCCAAGGCTTGCATCGGACCGCTCAGCTTCGGCTGACCTTACGGCCGAGTCGCAGCAGCCTGTCCGGTGAGCGTCATGCTCCAGGGCATACATATGATCGTCCCTTCTGGGTCCAATCACAGCATGCCTGGCCAACAGTCACCTTCCGTGCGCGGACGATGATCTGTTTGGAATGTCTTCCAGCAGAATACATGCAGGATAGGTAAGTAAAACTCCCCTGCCTCGGCTGGGTGATTTAGCTGGACATTCCTGGAGAGATCAAGTAAGTGGTTGTGGCCCCTTTCTTCCCTCTCTCCCTGCCTTTCCCTCCTCCCTGGGCTTCTAGCTAAAGGTTGCTGGGTGCTGGGGGTCACCTAGGGGGTCCCACTGGAGCGGGGCTGGCTGTAACTAACATTTAAAAGAAATGTCATTTTTGCTTACCTGTGTTTCTGTGTCTCCATGCTGTCGGCGGCCATTTTGAGGTGGTCCATGCCAAGTTTGGGCTCTTGTAACTGCCTGGCGGCCATCTTCCTGTGGTTCGGCCACACCCACTGGCCCCTATCAGGTGATCGGCGGCCATGTTGGTCCACCCTGTATGCAGATGTTGCCGTTCGGCGGCCATCTTTTTGTGGGCTATGGCTGCTTGACCTCTATCTTCTGTCGGCGGCCATTTTCTTAGAGCCCACATTATCTTCCATACAGACGTTTTTGGCAACCATTTTGCGAGAGCCTCCGGCCTCTAGGGTGCATTACACTGGCGTGAAAATTCACACAGGAAGTGCTGATAAAAGAAGCAGACTGACACAGCAGCAAGGGGACAGCATCACAGGCGCAGCATAGCAGTACCTATCCAGGGTGGTGAGTCCTCTGGGTAACCCAGCATCTCTGCAGCGCAGGAGGGTGGCCTATTGATATCTTGCCTGGAGCCCTGTGAGTGTCAGCGTGTGGTCAGCATGGCATCTGAGCCAGATGTCTTCTCCCCTGAAACACCAGATTTAGCAGCTGGTGTCCCTGAGGTGTCTATGGACGCTATGTCGGCAATCCTAGAGGCGTTTGCTGCCAGGGTGGAAGCAGCACACGGGAATACAGGGGGTAATAAATGCCCCCGTCCCCTGCAATCTTCTGGGGATATTTCTGATGCAGAACCAGGTCCAGCTACGGCTCATGGCCCAGATTCTGACGCATCAGAGACTGCAGACCGTGACCGATCGGACAGTGAGGAGGACTCCAAGTCCAGGTCAGTACGCGAGACGGCTTTGGTATCTGACCTTATTACTGCAGTGCGGGATACGCTAAAGTTGGAAAATACTGCAGAAGCAGCAGAGACTCCGGTCCACTTGGGTTTCATAGACCTGCCCGCACTGCTAAGGTGTTCCCTTGTGTGTCTTTTGATAAACTCTTATACAAGGAATGGGAGAACCCACTGAGGGTCTTTACAGCCCCAAAGAGGTTTGCGGTACGGTACCCCTTTTGAGGAGAGTTTTCTGAATAAATGGACCTCTCCCCCCTATAGTGGACCCTCCGGTGTCCAGACTTAATAGAGCCACCACAATTCCTGTAGAAGGGGCTCCTGTTTTCTAGGACCCTGTGGATAAGAAGGCTGAAGCACTCGCTTGCTACCTATACTCAGTGGTAGGCTCGGCAGTACGCCCGGCATTGGCGGGGGCCCTAGTGTCTCACACACTTACTGAATGGGCAAGATTGCTACTCCAGGGGTTAAGGAGCGAGATGCTCCTCCTGATGAGATAACATTGGCCGACCTGTTGGTCCAGGGCCTTAGGTTTGTCTGCGAGTCAGACATGAATACTATTCCCCTGCTGTCTAAAACTTTGGTTTATGCAGTAGCAATACGCCGCCTGATCTGGCTAAAAGGCTGGTCTGCGGACCAGACTTCCAAGAAAGCCCTGTTGGATCTGCCTTTTAAGGGCGACAGACTTTTTGGGGCTTCTCTGGATGACATCATCAAGGATGCCACAGGAAGTAAAAGCACTTTGCTTCCCCAAATTAGCAAGGGTAAGGGGCCACGCCAAGGGCAAGGGCCCTCCTTTACTGCACACAAGTGGTTTTTTCGTCCCCCTAGGGCGACAGGGAAAAGACCCCAGGCCGATAAAGCGCCTGCCCAAGGACAAAAGCGTCCTTGGTCCCGCAGACCCAACAAGCCTGCGGACAAATCTGCGTCCACATGAAGGTCCGCCCCCACCCAGCTCTCGGGTGGGGGGACGTCTTCGCGAATTCGCGACTCAGTGGACTGCTCTAGTCTCCGACAGGTGGGTTTGCGAAGTAATCTCCTCAAGCTACAAGATAGAATTTCTCTCTTGTCCACCAGACAGATTCATCACCTCCAATCTCCAGCTACTACCGACCCGTCGGGAGGCCCTGTATGGGGCGGTCCAGGGTCTACTGGAATGCGGGGTAGTTATTCCAGTTCCAGAACAGGAACGGGGTCAGGGTTTTTACTCAAATCTGTTCATTGTGCCAAAGAAGGAGGGGGTTCGTCCAATCTTGGATCTCGGAGCCCTCAATTGCTTTGTGAAGGTACAAAGATTTCGGTATGGAGTCGGTTCGATCCGTAGTCACGGCTCTCCATCCGGGGGACTTTCTGGCCTCCTTGGACATCAAGGACGCATACCTGCATGTCCCCATATACTCCAGACACCAGAGGTTTCTGCGATTTGCTATTGGGAAGAACCACTACCAGTTTGTGGCCCTCCCGTTTGGCCTTGCCTCAGCACCCAGGACGTTCACCAAGGTGCTCGCTCCGATTCTGGCACTTCTAAGACAGCGGGGTATCGCTATCACAGGTTACTTGGACGACCTTCTGCTGAAGGCCCCTTCAAGCTCAGAATTAGAGGTAAGCGTGTCCATTACCTGTCAGACTTTTCGAGACTGTGGTTGGATACTAAACACGCAAAGGTCAGTATTGGTGCCCACTCAACGCCTAGTGTACCTGGGGTTGATTCTGGATTCCTCAGAGGCAAAGGTATTCCTCCCTGTGGAGAAGTTGCAGACCCTCCGGGCTGCAGTACGGCAGCTGACTTCCAGGAATTGGTCGTCACTCCGTTTTTGCATGCGAGTGTTGGGCCTCATGGTAGCCTCCTTCGAGGCGGTCCCATATGCTCAATACCACACTCGAGTGTTACAGAAGGAAGTTCTGTCCAGATGGAACAGATGCCCTTCATCTCTGGATTATCAAATCCGAGTGAGCCACCTAGTCAGGAGATCCCTGGTATGGTGGCTGACAGCACCGGCTCTAATGGCCGGGAAGTCATTTCTTCCGGTTTACTGGATAGTGATCACGACGGACGCCAGCCTTACAGGTTGGGGGGGAGTCTGGGGTGTCCAGTCGGCGCAAGGTCGCTGGACCCCAGAGGAAGCCCTCCTGCCGATCAATGTCCTGGAGATCCGGGCGATCAAGCTGTGCCTCTTCAAATGGTCTCAGAGACTGCAAGGGCGTCCAGTCAGGATCCAGTCAGACAACGCCACAGCAGTGGCATATGTCAATCATCAAGGAGGAACAAGAAGCTCAGCTGCAGCATCGGAGATCGCTCGCTTCCTGAAGTGGGCAGAGAGGAGCGTACCGGCACTGTCGGCCGTGTACATTCCGGGTGTGGAAAACTGGCAGGCGGACTACCTGAGCCGCCAGATGCTGGACCAGGGAGAATGGTCCTTACACCCGGAGGTGTTCCAACTCCTCTGCCAAAGATGGGGCACACCAGACGTAGATCTTCTGGCTTCCCGACTCAATCGGAAGGTATTGAGGTTTGTGGCCCGGTCAAGAGACCCATGGGCAGACGCAACGGACGCGTTGGTAGCATCGTGGGGTCAGTATCGGCTAATCTATGCCTTCCCTCCCTTAAGGCTTCTTCCTCTTCTGCTCCGCAGAGTGGAGGCAGAGGGAATTCCAATGATCCTAATCGCTCCAGATTGGCCTCAGCGTCCTTGGTACGCCGATCTAGTACGTCTGGTAGCAGACGTCCCCTGGCGCCTACCACTACGGAAGGACCTGCTATCGCAAGGTCCCATATTCCATCCTGCTTTACAGTCATTGGCTTTAACGGCATGGCTGTTGAGAACCAGGTACTGAGAGATCGGGGCCTGTCAGACTCAGTAATCTCTACTATGAGAAGTGCTCGAAAACCGTCCTCTAGGAAGGTCTATCACCGCACTTGGAGGGCCTACATCTCCATATGTGAGGAAATGAAATGGCATCCGCGTACCTATTTGGTTTCCAGAATCCTGCTGTTTTTACAGCATGGGGTAGACCAAAGGCTTGCCCTAAGTACGATTAAGGGACAGATATCTGCCCTGGCTGTCTTTTTTCAGCGACCCCTGGCGACTCACTCTCTCGTGAGTACATTTGGGCAGGGGGTTCGACATGTGGCCCCTCTGGTCCGCCCCCCATTACCTCCGTGGGACTTGAACCTGGTCCTCTCGGTGCTTCAGACGGCACCGTTTGAGAATATTAGAGATATTCCCCTGTTGACACTTTCTCAGAAAGTGGTCTTTTTGGTGGCTGTTACGTCAGTTAGACGAGTCTCTGAGCTGGCAGCCTTGTCCTGCAAGGCTCCCTATTTGATTTTCCACAAGGATAAGGTGGTGCTGCGGCCGCAGCCTTCCTTTCTTCCGAAAGTCGTTTCGGCTTTTCATCTCAACGAAGACATTGTACTTCCATCCTTGTGTCCTCAGCCGTCGAATCCTAAGGAGTCGGCGTTGCATCCTTGGACGTTGTCCGAGCTTTGAGAGTATACATATCTGCTACTTCCCTGTTCCGGAAGTCAGACTCACTGTTTGTTTCAGTGGCTGGTCCCAAGAAGGGCCAAGCAGTCTCATCGGCCACCATCTCTAGGTGGATCCGACAGATAGTAATCCAGGCTTACGCCTTAAAGGGTCAGGCGCCCCCCTTTCCTGTCACGGCGCATTCGACCAGGGCAATAGGTGCCTCTTGGGCTTTCCGACATCAAGCGTCTGTTTCCCAACTATGTAAAGCGGCGACTTGGTCGTCCGCTCACACTTTCACAAAATTCTACAAAATTGATGTAGGTGCATCTTCGGATGCCTCTTTCGGCCGCAAGGTTTTGCAGGCGGCTGTTTAGAGTTGCAACTCCTCCGTTGGAGGAGTGCTGTTTTGTGTTTTGGGGTGAAGTTTGTTTTTATGCTGTTACCACCCCTCGTTTTTTCTCTGACACTGCTTTGGGACGTCCCACTTTGTCAATAGAGAAGCTGTGTCGGTCCATGGACGAAAGAGTAAATAGGATTTTTTACTCACCGTAAAATCCTTTTCTCTGAGTCCATGGACCGACACAGCACCCACCCCTCCTTTTAAGTTTGTACTGCTTTTTGACGAACTGATCTGCGATGTGCAGACTGAGAGGGTATACCCAGAGGGTCCGCCCCCTGGGCGGTACTGTAGAAGGTGTGATGCAACACTTTTTACAAGTTTTTCTGCCTAGTCACTCCTAATTAACGGATAATACCCACTTTGTCAATAGAGAAGCTGTGTCGGTCCATGGACTCAGAGAAAAGGATTTTACGGTGAGTAAAAAATCCTATTTTTGCTTGCTCACTCATGTTTTCCTTAAAAATGGCACATCCTGTATACTACCAATTCTCTTTTGAGCACAACTGTATTCCCAGTGAGATGCAAATTTTCACTTTGCGTATACATCCACAAAAAATGTACATTGTGACTTTCTTCCTTTGCCGTTCTTTTATCAATTGTGTAAAATGTTTAATTTTAAATGATTTGTTTTAATTTGTTCACAGCTGGAGAGAGCAGAGGTCCGTCTGGAAGGAATAGACACCATGTTAAAACTGGCTGCAAAAACCTTTCTTCTTCCATCTGTACAGTATGCAATGTTTTGTGGCTGGCAGAGACTAGTTCCAGAGGGAACCAATCTGAGGTACATTGTCATTTTCAGACAGTATTAGGTATTGCAGATATTTTGTGTTTTCTAGATTCTAATTGCTTTATATGTTGTAGTGAGCCTCTGACAGACTGCCTGAAGGATGTTGACCTCATTCCACCTTTTAACCGAATGTTACTGGAGGTGACGTATGGCAAACTATATGCTTGGGCCATTCAGAATATCAGAAATATATTGCTTGATGCCTCCAGTAGATTTAAAGAAATAGGTATGTACCTTGGAGGGAGTGTGGCCTTTGTTGTAAGCCGTAATTTTAGGAAAAAAAGTTAAACTCCTGTTTTTGTCACCTTTAGGAGTTCAGCCTGTCCCCCTGCAGGCAATCACCAATGAAAATCCTTCAGGACCAAGTCTGGGGACCATACCACAAGCCAGGTTTATGCTGGTAATGTTAAACATGCTGACTCGGCAACATGGAGCCAATAGCCTTAATTTGCTTCTCAACTCTGGCATGCTGGCCTTGACTCAAACCATCATGCGACTTATTGGTAGGCAATAGTAGTGTATCGGATGTTTATGTATAAAAACCTATGTGTTAAACAGCAAGATGGTCTTCCATGTGTTAGGTCTTCCATGTGTTAGGTCTTCCATGTGTTAGGTCTTCCATGTGTTAGGTCTTCCATGTGTTAGGTCTTCCATGTGTTAAGTCTTCCATGTGTTAAGTCTTCCATGTGTTAAGTCTTCCATGTGTTAAGTCTTCCATGTGTTAAGTCTTCCATGTGTTAAGTCTTCCATGTGTTAAGTCTTCCATGTGTTAAGTCTTCCATGTGTTAAGTCTTCCATGTGTTAGGTCTTCCATGTGTTAGGTCTTCCATGTGTTAAGTCTTCCATGTGTTAAGTCTTCCATGTGTTAAGTCTTCCATGTGTTAAGTCTTCCATGTGTTAAGTCTTCCATGTGTTAAGTCTTCCATGTGTTAAGTCTTCCATGTGTTAAGTCTTCCATGTGTTAAGTCTTCCATGTGTTAAGTCTTCCATGTGTTAAGTCTTCCATGTGTTAAGTCTTCCATGTGTTGATATGAAATTATTCCAGCCTTTTTCATGGTGGTTTATTTGGCCAGGAGGAATGTTGTGAAAGTATATTGAGTGTTGGGGTCTTTGTATTAAATGTATAACAACGTTTTTTTAATGTAAATTAAAATGACATGAGTATTCTAAATTACTAAAGTCATGATGCATTCTATAAACGAATTACCCAGGTCCGAGTTCTGACAACATTGAAGAAGAATCGAATACATGTATACTGGGAGCATCTGCCACTGTGTTGGAAGAGTCTAGAAAGGAAACTACACCAGTGCAGCTGCCTGCCTCCGGACCTGAGCTAGCTGGCATGATGAAAATTGGAACCAGAGTGATGAGAGGAGTTGACTGGAAGTGGGGAGACCAAGTATGTTTTTGGTTTTTCGCTTTTAATAAACTAGTAGCATTGCTCAAGCTAATGGCTTTTTTATTTAGGCTAATTTAAATTTAAACATTTAGGCCCCTTTCTCGTGGGGCGGACTCCTGTCTGCTGAACCTCTGCTGATCAAAAATGATCTGCTGATCTGAGCGGAGCGTGTGAATGACAGGAAAAAAAATCCCAAGTCCAGTCACAGTGGGAGTCGGAAGAGGGGGAAGGAGCACACTCATGCATTTCTGTTAGATGTCTCCTTCCTTTTGCTATATGCATAGCTGACAGGTTATCCTGACTCCAAGTGATTACTGGTAACGGTGGAGCTCCAGCACACAGCCTGTGCTTGACAGTCTTGGCTGTGCATGTTTCCCTGAGAGACTGTAAAAGGGGGTGTGTCCATTCCCTACTCAGGCCTCAGAATACAGTCGGCTCTGTGCTATGCAGTGTGTGATATTAGATCCCCACCCGCTGCCTTTGGAAGCTTAGAAATACTGCATAAATGTAGCACTTTTAAACAGATTTAGAGGAGAGAAGGCTGCAGATAAAAATACTACTTATGTAGGAGTTGGTAGTTTCATCTCTGTATTACCAGAGGCTGGTGATTTCACTGGGTATATGTAGGGGTTTAAAACCACTTTTTTAATCCTGTTGTTGGCTGGCCAGGCTGCCTCTGCTACATTGAAGTCCCAAGCAGCAGCATTGTTGGCTCTTTTTTTCTGGCCTGCAGAACTTCACCGATCCCCGCCCCTCTCTCTGTATCTTGTAGCATTCATGATAAATTATTCTGGAGTACTTGAGAGTTTTGAAATAATCATGGCCCTTTATTTCCCCAACTTTTTTTTTTTTCTTGTACATTTAGTAAATTGATATCTTGTTAAGCCACTTTCACACTGAGGTGCTTTACAGGCGTTTTAGTGCTAAAAATAGCGCCTGTAAAGTGCCTCTCCTGTCACTCCAGTGTGAAAACCAGAGTTCTTTCACACTTGAGCGATGCGCTTGCGGGACGTAAAAAAAAAAAAAGTCCTGCAAGCAGCATCTTGGGGGCAGTGGAGGAGCGGTGTATACACTGCTCCTCCACTGACCCTGCCCATTTGAATACATGGGCAGCGCTGCCGAAGAGCCTGCAAAGCGTTTCGGCAGCGGCTAAAATCGCCCCGCTATCGGCCGATGAGTGCTGCTAAAACTAGTGGCGCTTTACTGCCGACGCCCTCACCGCCCCAGTGTGAACGCAGCCTAAAGCCTCGTACACACGATGGCCATGAACTTGTCTTGCATACGAACGGCACACAATGGCCAACAAATACGAACGTAGTGACGTACTGCGTGAAATTTCAGATCTTGAGCGCCACCCTTTGGGCACCTTCTGCTAATGTTGTGTTTTGGTGAGCATTGCTTCCGAGCGTTGCGTGTTTGTACTTTGGACTTTTGTCTGACCGACTTGTGTACACACGATGGGAAAATCTGACAACAGACAGTTGTCAGCAGAAAAATTATAAGCCTGCCATCCAACATTTGTCGGCAAAGTCTGACAACAATTGTCCGGTGGAGCGTACAAACGGTCGGATTTTAGGCCAACAGTCTGTCGTCACATAATTCCCGTCAAAAAATCCAATCGTGTGTACGAGGCTTTAGTGTTTGCTTGCTTTTTAGTCAGTTGTGTTTGTAATCTATTGGATTGCTGTCGTTACTTTCCAGCTTTATCTTCTTGATTTTAATTTTTTTACCCCCAAGGATGGCCCACCGCCTGGGCTAGGTCGTGTCATTGGAGAACTTGGAGAAGATGGCTGGATTAGAGTTCAGTGGGATACAGGAAGCACCAATTCATACAGAATGGGCAAAGAAGGGAAGTATGATCTGAAGCTGACAGAACCTCCACCTGCTACCCAGCCCATGGCAGATGACTCTGACACTGAAGATGATTTAGGTTAGCCTTCGGTTTATCTGCAGGAGCTTTTTTTTTTGCCTGATCCAGTGCGAGTAGTTTATATCATCTAAATCATGTTTTCATTGTGCTTTTCAGAAGGTGAGCAGGCAGACAAGAATCTCCACCCTACCTCTATGATGTTGATGAGTACTGTAAACCTTCTACAGAACTTGTGTCTCTCAGCTGGGGTCAATGCTGAGGTTATGCAATGTGAAGCAACCAAAACTTTGTGTGGATTACTGCGCATGTTGGTCCAAAGTGGCACCATGGATAAAACAGGTGAGGGAAGATTTTTGCAGGGACCTAATGAAGTATTTATAAAGCCTAACGTTTTTTGTTTTTTTTTACCATAACCACTTGCTTACTGAGCACTTTCAGTGCTGTCGCACTTTGACCATTGTGCAGTCATGCAACACTGTACTCATCTGAAATAAAAAAAAAAAAAACTCTTTCTTAGTTTCTCTTCTCTTAAATTATTTTGCAAATAAGTAATTTTTCTCCTGCACTTCTATGGGCTGGACTGATATAGGCTGCACTAATGGACCTGGTTATCTGCGTGAATGTCCCCTGTCAAGGTTTCCAGTTACAGGAGAGGAATGCCCATAACCGGTAATTCTGTATACACTGTGATTAGACACCGCTTCTCATGTGGTAAAGGGCCGTTGTAATTGGCCCTTTACCACAATCTGTGATCAGCTACACAGCAATCACAGAGCACGTGAGGGCCATGGTTCCGGGAAGATGTCCATGGGTGCCCTCCCGGAACAGAGTTGTGCTGTAGCCGTCTTTCGGTTATGGTGCAGTTAGGAAGTGGTTAAAGGTGTATTCTCTGCATTTAATGTAAAAAAAAAAACTCCTGCAGAGGATCCTCCCCTTATACTTACTACTCACCTGAGCCTAATCTTGATCCAGCGATGTGCACGAGAGCAGGTAATTTCCAAGCTCTGTCCTTTCTGACTGGGCAGATTGATAGTAGCAGGAGCCATAGGCTCTCGCACCTGCTCATTAAATCTTATGAGGGGGAGTGGGGCCGAGGCCCGCTGTCCGTGTCAATACCCGGGAGTGAGCCCGCTTTCTATAGGGACACACGCTGGGTGGGTTGCGGCGGAGTCGGGAGCACTGGAGACGGACCCGAGAAGAGGAGGACCGGAGCTACTCTGTGCAAAACCACTGCACAGAACAGATAAATATGACATATTTGTTATCTTAATTGAAAAAAAAAAAAAAAAAAACCTTTACAAGCACTTTTAAAGGGTATCCAAATTTTCCTTTACAAAATCAGTCTGGTGTGCAATGAACAATGCACCCAATTGGAGTTCAGCTGCTATCATATTATAACAGAAAAAGCAATACAGAATATTTTTTAATGGTGGTTTTATTGTAATGGCATAGAATTTTACTTTGTCAAATGCGATTCCCATTACATTAGGAACAAATCTAACATTATCCTTTGCACAGTCCATTTTTTTTTTTTTTGTTTCCTCATAGTACATTATTCCTACTATACCTTTTCTACCTATAACCGCTTTTTTTTTTTTAAATGACATTCTTAGTTTTTTTTTTCCAGTGGCCTGTTCAAATAAACTTGTCTATAAAGAGCAGAATAGGAGCTGGTGCACATTGGGATTCATCCGCAGCATTGCTCTCATGCCACAAATGTGCAGTACATTAAGTATGTCACAATGGATATCCTTGTTGATGAAGATTGTGGAGGGACCAGAATCCTTCACTGCTGCCACATTGCAAAGACAGGTATTTTGTTTGCTTTATCGTCAGCTAATCATTTCATTTTGTTTGTTTTTATGTATGTTTTGTATATCTATCATCTGTCTTGGATCAGTATTGTTTTTTCTTTTTCGTACATCACGGGACACAGAGCGACATAGTCATTACTAATGGGTTATATAGATACCGTCAGGTGCTGGCACTGGCAACTTCCAAAACCGGAAGTACCCTCCCCTATATAAGCCCCTCCCATCCGGGAGCACCTCAGTTTTTTGCCAGTGTCTAAGGTGTTGGCCAAGAAGAAACATGTGTTTTTCACTGAGCTTGCGTACAGGTTCTTTTGGGCCTCAGTAAGCTATTCCGGATCCGACCAAAAAAGCTTCATAGCTAAACGGTCGGTACCCGGGCCTTGCAGAAAGAAGAGCAAGGTTTTGCCTGTAATGCTTCTCTTAGGAGAGCTGGACCCTGGGATCCAGAGCTCTGGTCATACCCACGACCAAGATGTTTTCTGTGCAGGGTGCTATACAGGTCCAGGGGAGTGGAATCCTTGGGAACCCGGTCCCTGAAGGTTTGATTACAATGCCTGCCGTGATAGGTGAAGTTTGGGCTTTTGTGGACCAAAACAAAGTCCTGCGGCGGGGAACAGGTAAGTGGGGGCCCCCAGGAACTTGGTTCTATTGGGGGACCCCCAAGCCTAATTTGTCTTTCTGTCTGTTACCTAATGGTATTCCCGCAAAATTCTGTGCATGCCTGTAACTACAAAAAAAATGTAATAATTTTTAATGGTGGTCAAGAAAAAAAAAAAAAAAAAAATTTTTTTTATATATATTTAATATATTAGACTGCGGTACCTGTGTTTGTCCACTAGAGGCCGCTGTGGAATGTTTTCTTGTCATGTGGACTAGCTTCTCAGCAGAGCAAAGTCCAGGCAGATGGTGAGTTCTCTTATAGGAAACTGCTTCCTCTGCCATGTTGCAGTGTTTGTCCATCCCCCGGCCTGCGGCAAAGAGGGGCCCTGGCTCCTGTCCCTTGTTACCATATTTGAAATTAGCGCCGAAGGCGCACGTGCCCACGCGCGTGCGCGTGCACGCGCCTCTATATATAGAGGTGAGCCGGGAAAGGGGGCGGAGCCTGGGGGATGACGCTCTGTGCACGCCGCAGCGCTTCTGCGCATGTGCGGGCGTCCCAGCAGTTTTAAAAAAACCACAATATTGTAGTGAGCTGGCTATGAAGTACAGAGACAGAGCTGGCAACATTTAAAGGCATACAGCAAGCGGTTGATACAGGCATCCCCTAGAAAGGCACATTAGTAGACACCAACTGTGATATAGCAGCAATTGTGCTAGACTATTCTCAGTAAAAGTGGTGTATTACGGCTGGAATACCTCAGCTTTAGGCTTAGGAATATGCCGTCCAGAAGCTCCGGAACTGAATCTTCCAGGAAGCGAAGGGGGTCTCATCGGGCTCTGAGGATCTTGGGCATACTTCTGCTGCACCAGTCTCCCCTGAAGTTCAGAGGTAAGTGACCGTAGAGACCCCGCAGGGGTACTTGGTACTGTGGCTGTCCTCAGTCACCTGCTCCTGTGTATGTAACAGAGGAGGTTTTTTCCTCAGCTCTGGGAGGATTAGAGAGAGATTGTCAACATTTATCGCTGCCTCCCTGTCAGGGAAAGCACGCCCGATCTCCGTCTCCTCCTTCAGAGTGCCTGTTAGCAGAGCAACAGTCCCATACAGGGATCGACCTGCCTGAAGGGGATCAGGATGAGGTTGATTCTGTTATAGAGGAATCAACAGTGGGGGAACCTTTTCTCAGCATCTCAAGCTGAAAGATTATGGGTTCAGTCTCTGACTAACATGGTCCGATCAGCATTTAAAAATGCACCTTGCGGAACCATCAACCACTACTGTATCCTCGTTGGGGTCGCTAGAAGCCCCCAGACTGTTTGTTCTTTTCCACTTCACCCTTTACTGAAAGGGCTCATTTACCAGGATTGGGAACGTCCTGAGAAAATATTTATTCTCCCAAGAGATTTCCGGTGGTCTATCCCATGGAGGATAAGTTCATCAAAAAAAAAAAAAAAAAAAAAAAATGGAAGGTCCCTACAGTGGACGCAGCCATCTCTTGTATGTATAAATCACTGACATGTCCAGTGGATAATGTCCAAATGTTCAAGAACCCAATAAATAAAAGGTTGGAGTCCTTATGAAAATCTGCTTGGTGATACAACCAGCAGTAGCAGCTATTGGGGTCTGCTAAGCAGTGAAGGATCAGTTGAAACAGGTCTTGAGGGACTTGACAGATCAGCAGGCTTTGCCCTAGCTGATCTACCTAGAGCCTTAGGCTTTGCGGTTGACGCCATAGAGGATTCAGTCCATCAGGCCTCCCGCCTTACGCTGTCTATAGTACATACGCGTAGGCTCCTATGGCTCAAAAACTGGTCTGCTGAAGCTCCCTGTAAAGAATGGCTGGTTAGCGTCCCATTTCATGGTGAACGCTTATTCAGGGAAAACCTGGACAAATATATCCAGAAAATTTCCAGCGGTAAAAATACGCTCTTGCCGGTTAAAAGCAGAGTTAGAGGCCCTCTTTAAGAGGCCTGCTTCTCCAGTCCCTGGGGCATCGGCTGTGTAACAGTTCCGACGGCCTCCTCGGTCAAATCCCAGGGATAAAAAACAGGGACAGTAGCAGGGTAATGAGAAACCCTGGGTCAGGGGAGGTACATAACCTCCCCCAAAGTTAAATTCATTGAAGCCCCCACTCAGTCGGGTGGGGGGAGGACTCCAGTTGTTCGCAAGAGACCTGGCGGGACACGATCAAGACAGATAGGTGCTCTCCGCAGTAGGTTTGGGATACAGTTTGGAGTTAAAAGACTCTCCTCCTTCCCATTTTTGAGGTCAAACGTGCCAAGGGATCCCCGGAAGAGAGAGTCCCTCCTGTTGGCACTAGAACAACTATTGCTCCAAGGAGTAATTATGGAGGTTCCCCTGGAAGAAGGAGGGTTCGGGTTTTACTCAAACCTCTTTACAGTCCCGAAGCAAACGCGGACGGGAGGCCCATATTAATTCTAAAAGGGCTATACAAATTCCTGTATATCAGGTCTTTCCGATGGAGTCGATCCGATCGGTGGCCACTGCCCTACAAGGGGAGGATTGGTTAGCCACGATCGACATCAAAGATGCTTATTTGCACATTCCCATCTTTCCAGTCCACCAAAAATGTCTACGCTTTGCAGTAGAAGGACGCCATTTTCAGTTCAGAGCCTTACCCTTCGGTTTGGCCACAGCACCACGAGTGTTTACAAAAATTCTGGCCCTTTATTGGCCAATCTAAGAACACAAGGTGTAATGATAATGGCATATCTGGATGACTTGTTGCTGATAGACCACTCAGTGAAAAAACTAGACGTGGTCGTTCACAAGACGATCAAGTATCTGGAATCTCACGGTTGGATTATCAACCGAGACAAGTCAGCCCTAAAAACCAGTCAAAAGTCTGGAATACTTGGGGCTAAGGTTGGATTCAGGCCAGAGAAAAATATTCTTGCCTCGAGGAAAGGTGTTGTCTTTGAAAGATTTGATCCACTTAGTGGGTACAAAAAAGACAGCCGTCCATACGCCTGTATATGAGGCTGCTGGGAAAAATGGTGGCATCATTCGAAGCAGTACCCTACGGTCAATTCCATTCAAGGAATTTGCAAGGGGCCATACTGTCAGCCTGGAACAAAAAAATTCAGGCCTAGACTTACAATGTCCTTGTCCCCTTCCGTTCGCAAGAGCCTCCGTTGGTGGTTGGTTTCCCAGAATCTGGAAAAAAGGAAATCCTTCAGTCCGATTTCTTGGAAGGTGGTCACTACAGATGCCAGCCTTATAGGCTGGGGAGCAGTACTGGAGCAATAGTCTCTCCAGGGCAGATGGTCGGATGCAGAAAAGGCCCTGCCCATCAATCTCTTAGAGATACGAGCAGCCCGGTATGCCCTAGTAGCATGGACATCCAAACTCCAAGGGTCCCCTGTCAGAATTCAATCAGACAATGCCACAGCAGTGGCATATATCAATCATCAGGGGGGCACCAGGAGTCGTGCAGCCCAGAGGGAAGTAAATTACATCCTGAAATGGGCAGAAAAAATATGTCCCAGCCATATCTGCGGTATTCATTCCAGGAGTGGAGAATTGGAAGGCGGACTTTCTAAGTCGCCAGCAATTAGGCCCAGAGGAAGGGTCCCTTCACCCCGAGGTTTTCTGGACAATATGTCAGCGGTGGGGAACATCGGATGTAGATCTTCTAGCATCCAGATTCAACGCAAAGGGGGACAGGTTTGTCTCTCGGACAAGGGATCCCCTAGCTTGCGGCTCGGATGCCCTAGTGTTCCCTTGGGATCAGTTCAAGCTGATATATGCATTCACACCGCCACAATGGTTACCTCGATTACTCCGCAGAATCAGGGTAGAAAAGAAACCAGTGATTCTGGTGGCTCCAGCGTGGCCCCGAAGAGCGTGGTACGTGGAGATTGTAAAATGTCAGTGGGGAGTCCTTGGACTCTCCCACATCGTCCGGACCTGCTTTCGCAAGGACCGATATACCACCCTTCCTTACCAGCCCTAGGTTTGACGGCCTGGCTATTGAAGCCCACATTCTAAAAAAGAGAGGGCTCTCTAATTCTGTGGTATCTACCATGATCAATGCCAGGAAGCCGGTATCCAGGCAGATCTACTATAGAATCTGGAAGGCGTACGTCGCCTGGTGTGAAGCCAAGAAATGGCATCCACGTAAGTACGTAATAGGTAGGAGTCTGGACTCCCTACAATGGGCTGTAGATAGGAAGCTTGCCTTGAGTACTATCAAGGGTCAGATTTCGGCCTTGTCAATATTTTTTCAAAGGCCCTTGGCTTCGCATTCACTAGTCAAAGCCTTTATACAAGGAGTGATGCGTATTAGTCCTCCGGTTAATATTCCCATATGTCCATGGGATCTAAACTTGGTTCTGTCGGTTCTACAGAAACAACCATTTGAACCATTACAGCATATTTCCTTGGTGCTTCTCACCAGGAAATTGATTTTTCTAGTAGCCATTTGTTCGGCTAAAAGAGTATCGGAATTAGCAGCTATGTCCTGTAAGGAGCCATATCTGGTTATCCATAAGGACAGAGTAGTGTTACGTCCTCATCCAGCCTTTCTTCCTAAGGTGGTATCGAGGTTTCATTTGAACCAAGATGTGGTTCTTCCTTCTTTTTTCCCCAAACCTACTTCGGTAGAGGAAAAGTTATTGCATTCTTTGGATGTAGTAGGAGCAGTTAAAGCTTATCTAAAAGCCACTGCTCAGATTCGCAGAACGGATACTTTGTTTATTCTGCCGGAAGGCCCCAGAAGGGGTCAGGCAGCGTCAAAATCTACTTTAGCCAAGTGGATTCGACAGGTCATAATACAAGCCTATGGCTTGAGAAATAGACCGCCTCCGTTCAAAGTTAGGGCGCACTCCACGAGAGCAGTTGGAACTTCATGGGCAGTGCATCACCAGGCCTCCCTGGCTCAAATCTGTAAGGCCGCAACATGGTCTTCAGTACACACGTTTACTAGGTTCTACCAGGTGGACGTTAGAAGTCAGGAGGATGTCGCCTTTGGGCGCAGTGTGTTGCAGGCCGCAAAAGATCCTCATGTCTGATAGCGCTCAGCTTATATATGGTGTATCCCCCCCCTCATTTGGCATTGCTTTAGGACATCCCATTAGTAATGACTATGTCGCTCTGTGTCCCGTGATGTACGAAAAAGAAAATAGGATTTTTATAACAGCTTACCTGTAAAATCCTTTTCTTGGAGTACATCACGGGACACAGAGCTCCCACCCCTCTTTGGGGACACTTATTGCTTTGCTACAAAACTGAGGTGCTCCCGGATGGGAGGGGCTTATATAGGGGAGGGTACTTCCGGTTTTGGAAGTTGCCAGTGCCAGCACCTGACGGTATCTATATAACCCATTAGTAATGACTATGTCGCTCTGTGTCCCGTGATGTACTCCAAGAAAAGGATTTTACAGGTAAGCTGTTATAAAAATCCTATTTTTTCTGTCCAAGACTCATGGGCATGAGATTGATGGCTTTTAGCTTTATTGCTTTAGGTGCTTAAAAAAGAATGTCTCTCTTTTTCTTTTTTTTTTTTTTTTTTTTTTTTTCCCTCCTTAAGGGTTTTGTTTTTCTCCACTAGGCAAACAGGCATGTTTGCTGCACCACTATTGAGCCTTTGTTTGGTTTCCTTGGCCAGGGACATGGCAGGCACAACATGTATGCTTGGGCTTATCTCCCCCTGCAGATAAATTGCTCCATAACTGTGTGGCGAAAGTTGTCAGAAGAGCAGTTCTGATGGTAAAACAGTCGCTGTAGGCCGTTAAAAAGAACAAAACATGTTCATCCCTGCCAATTGGGGGTGCAACGGATCAAAAAACTCACGGTTCAGATTGTTCCTCGGATCAGAGTCACGGATCTGATCATTTTTCGGATCAGCAAAACAAATTGCAGCCTCACTGTGCCCCAAATTGCAGCCTCGCTGTGCCCCAAATTGCAGCCTCGCCAGGGCGGAGGAAGTGAGAGGGCAGCCAGCAGGGCCGGATTTGCTCTCCCTGACGCCCGAAGGCCAGGTTCCGCAATGCACCTCCTCCCCAACCGAACCACCCCCCCAAATCAACTGAGAATGGCAACCGGATGGCAGGGGCGGCACGGTTAGTTAAAATATTTTTTGGTTCTTCTTTTTTTTTTTTTTGTATAACTTTCTTATTTTTTTATATTTTTCTTATTCTTTACTTCTTAATTAAATAAAAAAAAAAAAGTAATTATTTTAATTTTTTTATCAATTTTTTTTTCACTTAACTTTACTGCTATCACGCAGGAGAAAACAATTTCCTGTGTGATAGCAATTAGAGGTGACAGGTTCTCTTTATTGACCCTGTCACCTCCAAAACAGGAGTCCTAGCACTGTGCTAGAACTCCTGTCACAGCTGAGATGGCAAGAGCACAGCTCACCCCTCTCACTGTGTAAATCGGCGGCAGGGACAGGAGACAGACTCGTTGGCCGGGGGGAGGACGGAGTCCCAAAGACAGAGCCAGCATAGAGAGGTATGTGGGGGGGGGGGGGTGGGGGGGAGAGCGAGAGAGAGAGGGGAGGACGGCAGCACACATTTTACAAGTGAAGTCCTGCTAGAAAGCAACTTACCGCCCTTAACTGTATGTTCCGGCCATTGAAATTGTCTCCGCTCTGCTCGCACTGCCCCTCCTCCGCCTAACCCCGCGCTGTGATAGACAGAACACATCCCAGCATTGGACCCGCATTCTGTCTATCACAAGCGCGGGGTTAGGAGGAGGAGGGGCTGTGTGAGTGCGAGCAGAGCGGAGACAATTTCAATGTCAGCGTGTTTTACCGCTCTGCTCGCCCCCCTCTAACTGCGGCGCGGATCACGCGGTCTGCCGATCCGAAGTCATTGATCCGTGCGGATCAATAACGATCCGTTGCACCACTACTGCCAATGTCATGCTTTTAGCCGTCAGTAGGTGGCATGCACTTCTGCTGATATGCTTGTTCTATTTCAGTGGTTTTAGAAGCAGGCTTTGACGTTCACTCTTCTGCTGGAGCCAAGCTCTCTAACACAACACCTTTTTATTTAGCCCTGGTTCACACTGACCTCAAAGTGGTCCGTTTAAGTGCGACTTTAGTTCGGCTTTCATTGCGATTTTCTGACGATTTCAATGTACTGCGACTTGGCTGTGTCCAATCAAAAAAGTACAGTGTGTGACATGATTCCAAAAATGAGAAAATGGCATGGACCATTATCTAATCATGCCATTATCCTAGCATGCAGGCCAGGAAAGGGAGGGGACATAAGGGGCCCAGACCCTTATCCGAGCATGCAGGCCAGCAAAGTGAGGGGACGAGACCCCTATTCGAGCATGCAGGCCAGGAAAGGGAGGGCACATGAGGGGACCAGACCCTTATCCGAGCATGCAGGCCAGGAAAGGGAGGGGACACGAGGGTACCAGACCCTTATTCGAGCATGCAGGCCAGGAAAGTGAGGGGACCAGACCCTTATTCGAGCATGCAGGCCAGGAAAGGGAGGGCGCATGAGGGGTCCAGACCCTTATCCGAGCATGCAGGCCAGGAAAGGGAGGGGACACGAGGGTACCAGACCCTTATTCGAGCATGCAGGCCAGGAAAGTGAGGGGACCAGACCCTTATTCAAGCATGCAGGCCAGGAAAGGGAGGGCACATGAGGGGACCAGACCCTTATCCGAGCATGCAGGCCAGCAAAGGGAGGGGACCAGACCCTTATTCGAGCATGCAGGCCAGGAAAGGGAGGGCACATGAGGGGACCAGACCCTTATCCGAGCATGCAGGCCAGCAAAGTGAGGGGACCAGACCCCTATTCAAGCATGCAGGCCGGGAAAGGGAGGGGACACGAGGGAACCAGACCCTTATCCGAGCATGCAGGCCAGGAAAGGGAGGGGACATGAGGGGACTAGACCCTTATCCAAGCATGCAGGCCAGGAAAGGGAGGGCACATGAGGGGACCAGACCCTTATCCGAGCATGCAGGCCAGCAAAGTGAGGGGATCAGACCCCTATTCAAGCATGCAGGCTGGGAAAGGGAGGGGACACGAGGGTACCAGACCCTTATCCGAGCATGCAGGCCAGGAAAGGGAGGGGACATGAGGGGACCAGACCCTTATTCGAGCATGCAGGCCAGGAAAGGGAGGGCACATGAGGGGGGACCAGACCCTTATCCAAGCATGCAGGCCAGCAAAGGGAGGGGACCAGACCATTATCTGAGCATGCAGGCCAGGAACAGGAGGGGGCAAACAAAGGCCCCCCCCTCATGAACAATACCAGGCCACATGCCCTCAACATGGGGGGGGGGGTACTTTCTTTCTCGTACATCACGGGACACAGAGCGGCATAGTCATTACTATGTGGGTTATATAGTTTACCTTCAGGTGCTGGCACTGGCAACTTCCAAACCGGAAGTACCCTCCCCTATATAAGCCCCTCCCATCCGGGAGCACCTCAGTTTTTTGCCAGTGTCTAAGGTGTTGGCCAAGAAGTAACATGTTTTTCACTGAGCTTGCGTACAGGTTCTTTTGGGCCTCAGTAAGCTATTCCGGATCCGACCAAAAAAGCTTCATAGCTAAACGGTCGGTACCCGGGCCTTGCAGAGAAGAGCAAGGTTTTGCCTGTAATGCTTCTCTTAGGAGAGCTGGACCCTGGGATCCGGAGCTCTGGTCATACCCACGACCAAGATGTTTTCTGTGCAGGGTGCTATACAGGTCCAGGGGAGTGGAATCCTTGGGAACCCGGTCCCTGAAGGTTTAATTACAATGCCTGCCGTGATAGGTGAAGTTTGGGCTTCTGTGGACCAAACAGAGTCCTGCGGCGGGGAAAAGGTAAGTGGGGGCCCCTCAGGAGCTTGGTTCTATTGAGGGGACCCCCAAGCCTAATATGTCTTTCTGCCTGTTACCTAACGGTATTCCCGCTAAATATCTGTGCATGCCTGTAACTACTAAAAAATGTAATAATTTTAATAGTGGTCAAGAAAAAAAAAAAAAATATATAGACTGCGGTACCTGTGTTAATCCACTAGAGGCCGCTGTGGAACGTTTCTTGTCATGTGGACTTTTTTTCTTTTCATCAGAGCAAGTCCAGGCAGATGGTGAGTTCTCTTGTGGGAAACTGCTTCCTCTGCCATGTTGCAATGTTCATCCATCCCTCGGCCTGCGGCAAACATGGCCCTGTCTCCTGTCCTTAGTTTCCCTTTTCAAAAAAGAGCGCCGAAGGCGCACGTGCCCGCGCGCGTGCACGCACCTCTCTATATAGAGGTGAGTGGAAAAGGGGGCGGAGCTTGGTGGATGACGCTCTGTGCGCGCCGCAGCGCATGTGCGGGCGTCCCAGCATGTTAAAAGGCACAATTATGTGTTGTGAGCTGGCTATGGTGCAGAAACAGAGCTGGCAACATTTAAAGAAAGGCATACAGCAAGCGGTTGATGCAGGCATCCCCATAGAAAGGCACATTAGTAGACACCAACTGTTTATATAGCAGCATTTGTGCTAGACTATTGTCAGTAAGTGGTGTATTTCGGCTGGAATACCTCAGCTTTGGGCTTAGGAATATGCCGTCTAAAAACTCCGGGACTAAGAATCCCAGGAAGCATAGGGGGTCTCCATCGGGCTCTGAGGATCTTGGGCATGCTTCGGCTGCACCAATCTCCCCTGAAAAATCAGAGGTTAGTGACCGTAGAGCACCCTTAGGAGTACCTGGTACTGTGGCTGTCCTCAGTTCACCTGCTCCTGTGTATGTAACAGAGGAGGTTTTTTCCTCAGCTCTGGGAGGACTGGAAGAGAGATTGACAACATTGATCGCTGCTTCCCTGTCAGAGGGAAAGCGCGCCCGATCTCCGTCTCCTCCCTCAGAGTACCTGTTAGCAGAGCAACAGTCCCATACAGGGATCGACCTACCTGAAGGGGATCAGGATGAGGTTGATTCTGTTGTAGAGGAATCAACAGTGGAAGAACCATTCTCAGCATCACATGCTGAAAGATTATGGGTTCAGTCCCTGACTAACATGGTCCGATCAGCATTTAAAATGCCCCTTGCGGAGCCATCGTCCACTTCTGTCTCCTCGTTGGGGTCGCTAAGAGCCCCCCAGACTGTTTGTTCCTTTCCAATCCATCCTTTACTGGAAGGGCTCATTTACCAGGATTGGGAACATCCTGATAAAATATTTACTCCTCCCAAGAGATTTCAGGTGGTCTATCCCATGGAGGATAAGTTCATCAAAAAATGGAACGTCCCTACAGTGGACGCAGCCATCTCTTGTGTGAATAAATCACTGACATGTCCAGTGGATAATGTCCAAATGTTCAAGGACCCAATAGATAAAAAATTGGAGTCCTTATTAAAATCTGCTTTTGCTACAGCAGGCTTGGTGACACAACCAGCAGTGGCAGCTATTGGGGTCTGCCAAGCAGTGAAGGATCAGTTGAAACAGGTCTTAAGGGACTTGCCAGATCAGCAGGCTCTTGCCCTAGCTGATCTACCTAGAGCCTTATGCTTTGCGGTTGACGCTATAAAGGATTCAATCCATCAGTCCTCCCGCCTTACGCTGTCTGTAGTACATATGCGCAGGCTTCTGTGGCTCAAAAACTGGTCTGCTGAAGCTCCCTGTAAAAAATTGCTGGTCAGCTTCCCATTTCATGGTGAACGCTTATTCGGGGAAGACCTGGACAAATATATCCAGAAAATTTCCAGCGGTAAAAGTACACTCTTGCCGGTTAAAAACAGAGTTAGAGGTCCCTCTTTTAAGAGGCCTGCTTCTCCAGTCCCTAGGACATCGGCTGTAAAACAGTTCCGACGGCCTCCTCGATCAAATCCCGGGGGTAAAAATCAGGGACAATCGCAGGGTAACAAGAAACCCTGGGTCAGGAGAGGTACAAAACCTCCCCCCAAAGTCAAATGCATGAAGGGTTGCCCCCACTCAATCGGGTGGGGGGAAGACTTCAGTTGTTCGCAGAGACCTGGCGGGACACGATCAGAGACAGATGGGTGCTCTCCGCAGTAAGTCTGGGATACAAATTGGAGTTAAAAGACTCCCCTCCTTCCCATTTTATAAGGTCAATAGTGCCAAGGGATCCCCAGAAGAGAGGATCCCTCCTGTTGGCACTAGAACAATTATTGCTCCAAGCAGTAATTATAGAGGTTCCCCTGGAAGAATGGGGGTTCGGGTTTTACTCAAACCTCTTTACAGTCCCGAAGCCAAACGGGGACGTGAGGCCCATATTAAATCTAAAAGGGCTAAACAAATTCCTACATATCAGGACTTTCCGGATGGAGTCGATCCGATCGGTGGCCACTGCCCTACAAGGGGAGGAATGGTTAGTCTCGATCGACATCAAAGATGCTTATTTGCACATTCCCATCTTTCCAGTCCACCAAAAATTTCTACGCTTTGCAGTAGAAGGAGCATATCTAGACTACTTGTTGCTGATAGACCACTCAGTGGAAAAACTAGAAGTGGTTGTTCACGAGACAATCGAGTATCTGGAATCTCACGGTTGGATTATCAACCGAGACAAGTCAGCCCTAAAACCAGTCAAAAGTCTGGAATACTTGGGGCTAAGGCTGGATTCAGACCAGAGAAAAATTTTCTTGCCTCAAGAAAAGGTGTCGTCTTTGAGAGATTTGATCCACCTAGTGGGTACAAAAAGACAGCCATCCATACGCCTGTGCATGAGGCTGCTGGGGAAAATGGTGGCATCATTTGAAGCAGTACCCTACGGTCAATTCCATTCAAGGAATTTGCAAAGGGCCATACTGTCAGCCTGGAACAAAAAAGTTCAGGCCCTAGATTTACCAATGTCCTTGTCCCCTTCCGTGCGCAAGAGCCTCCGTTGGTGGTTGGTTCCCCAGAATCTGGAAAAAGGGAAATCCTTCAGTCCGATTTCTTGCAAGGTGGTCACTACAGATGCCAGCCTTATAGGCTGGGGAGCAGTACTGGAGCAATGGTCCCTCCAGGGCAGGTGGTCGGATGCAGAAAAGGCCCTGCCCATCAATCTCTTAGAGATACGAGCAGCCCGGTATGCCCTAGTAGCATGGACATCCAAACTCCAAGGGGCCCCTGTCAGAATTCAATCGGACAATGCCACAGCAGTGGCATATATCAATCATCAGGGTGGCACCAGGAGTCGTGCAGCCCAGAGGGAAGTGAATTGCATCCTGAAATGGGCAGAAAGATATGTCCCAGCCATATCCGCAGTATTCATTCCAGGAGTGGAGAATTGGAAGGCGGACTTTCTAAGTCGCCAACAATTATGCCCAGGGGAATGGTCCCTTCACCCCGAGGTTTTCCGGACAATATGTCAGCGGTGGGGAACACCGGATGTAGATCTGCTAGCATCCAGATTCAACGCAAAGGTGGACAGGTTTGTCTCTTGGACAAGGGATCCCCTAGCTTGCGGCTCGGATGCCCTAGTGTTCCCTTGGGATCAGTTCAAGCTGATATATGCATTCCCACCGCCACAATTGTTACCTCGATTACTCCGCAGAATCAGGGTAGAAAAGAAACCAGTGATTCTGGTGGCTCCAGCGTGGCCCCGAAAAGCATGGTACACGGAGATTGTAAAAATGTCTGTGGGGAGTCCTTGGACCCTACCACATCGTCCGGACCTGCTTTCGCAAGGACCGATATACCACCCTTCCTTACCAGCCCTAGGTTTGACGGCCTGGCTATTGAAGCCCACATTCTAAAAAAGAGAGGTCTCTCTAATCATGTGGTAGCTACCATGATCAATGCCAGGAAGCCGGTATCCAGGCAGATCTACTATAGAATCTGGAAGGCGTACATCGCCTGGTGTGAGGCCAAGAAATGGCATCCACGTAAGTACGTAATAGGTAGGATTCTGGACTTCCTACAGTGGGCTGTAGATAGGAAGCTTGCCTTGAGTACTATCAAGGGTCAGATTTCGGCCTTGTCAATATTTTTTCAGAGGCCCTTGGCTTCGCATTCACTAGTCAAAGCCTTTATACAAGGAGTGATGCGTATTAGCCCTCCGGTTAATATTCCCATATGTCCATGGGACTTAAACCTGGTTCTGTCGGTTCTACAGAAACAACCATTTGAACCATTACAGCATATTTCCCTGGTTCTTCTCACCAGGAAATTGATTTTTCTAGTAGCCATTTGTTCGGCTAAAAGAGTGTCGGAATTAGCCGCTATGTCCTGTAAAGAGCCATATCTGGTTATCCATAAGGACAGAGTAGTGTTACGTCCTCATCCAGCCTTTCTTCCTAAGGTGGTATCGAGGTTTTCATTTGAACCAAGATGTGGTTCTTCCTTCTTTTTCCCCAAACCTAGTTCAGTAGAGGAAAAATTATTACATTCTTTGGATGTAGTAAGAGCAGTTAAAGCTTATCTAAAAGCCACTGCTCAGATTCGCAGAACGGATACTTTGTTTATTCTGCCGGAAGGCCCCAGAAAGGGTCAGGCAGCGTCAAAATCTACTTTAGCCAAGTGGATTCGACAGGTCATTATGCAAGGCTATGGCTTGAGAAGGAGACCGCCTACGTTCAAAGTTAGGGCGCACTCCACGAGAGCAGTTGGAACTTCATGGGCAGTGCATCACCAGGCCTCCCTGGCTCAAATCTGTAAGGCCGCAACATGGTCTTCAGTACACACGTTTACTAGGTTCTACCAGGTGGACGTTAGAAGTCAGGAGGATGTCGCCTTTGGGCGCAGTGTGTTGCAGGCCGCAAAAGATCCTCATGTCTGATAGCGCTCAGCTTATGTATGGTGTATCCCCCCCCCTCATTGGGCATTGCTTTAGGACATCCCACATAGTAATGACTATGCCGCTCTGTGTCCCGTGATGTACGAGAAAGAAAATAGGATTTTTATAACAGCTTACCTGTAAAATCCTTTTCTTGGAGTACATCACGGGACACAGAGCTCCCACCCCTCTTTTGGGGACACTTATTGCTTTGCTACAAAACTGAGGTGCTCCCGGATGGGAGGGGCTTATATAGGGGAGGGTACTTCCGGTTTGGAAGTTGCCAGTGCCAGCACCTGAAGGTAAACTATATAACCCACATAGTAATGACTATGCCGCTCTGTGTCCCGTGATGTACTCCAAGAAAAGGATTTTACAGGTAAGCTGTTATAAAAATCCTATTTTTTTTTTCGTTTTACACTCTCTTTTTTTGTACCCATACTCATTAACATGGCGGGGGGGGGCAGGATCTGTGGGCCCACTTGTTAAATGCAAGCCAGGAAAGGGAGGGGACGAGCGCGGGCCCCCATGAACCAAACCAGGACACATGCCCTGAACATGGGGGGTACTTTGGGGTAGGGGGATCTTAATCTGGGCGATGACATCACAAGGGGGCAGGGGTCACCGTGAAGTCATTGGGTGACCCCGTACCTTAGTTATTTAGGAACTGTCCGGCCAGGGTTCTGGGGAAGAGGCCCCTGTCATCAACATGGGAACAAGGTGCTTTGGGGGGGGGGGGGGGGGGGGGAGAATCTGTCCCTCAATTGATGATAAAGAAAATAGGATTTTTTTTTCTTTACTTAATAAACATCAACTCCTTTTACTTGAAGTCTGTTGGCAGTCCCTTCCCTCTGTGGTATTTTCATATTCTTAGTTCTACTTTGCTACAAAACTGATGAATGGTGGGCTGGGTAGTTCTGTGTTGATCATATGCTTTAATTGCATTGTTTGTTTTTTGTGTGCAAGTCTTCATTTCTTGGGGCATAATAACAGCCTACATTTTTTTTTAAGAATTCCTACCCACCTCCAAGAACCCCAAGAAAAGTGTGTGTGTGTGTGTGTGTGTGTTTGTGTGTGTTTTTTTTTTTTTTAAGAAGGCCTAAAAGTACGGCAGTGTTGCTTCAATTTTAAAGCTTTCAGTGTCAGTGCCACAGTATATGCTCATGAGCACAATTTCTTTGGTCTCTCTGGGCTGTTTTTGCATTCTAAAGTGGGAGGAGACCAAGGCTTCCATTGTTTGAAAATTCTCTTTTAGATCATTGTAAACCCTTTTTTTTTTTTTTGTCTTTTTTTAGTGCTGTTTACAAATGAAATATTTGAATCGGTTTGAAGTAGAGGCATATGTGGAATCCAGGGATTTTTTTCTCTATAGTATCTGTTGCACAATAAAAAAAATTAAAGGCAATACAGGAGCAGCAGCCTTTTCATTTTGCCACCTCACTCGTTGACGTTGCCATGTACAATGCATGTCCAGTGGTTCCGGGTTTTTTTTTTTTTGTAGATTATAGGAAATTATACATGAAATGATAGACTGCTGTATTTTTAAATGGTAGTGGTCTGCAAACCATGTCATAAAAGTCCAACTGTTTGCGCTGACCTTACAAAAAGCTAGGTTTTATTATACTGTATATTGTCCATTTGCAATTCAGGAAAGATAAGCAGTTGGTTGTTTTTAAACCATCCCCTTCGCCATCCAAAATAAAAATGTATTGCTTTAGAAATACTTTAAAGACATAATAAACCCAAAAGCAAATCTTTATTCTATTGCAGTTTACCAATTCTTGGATGGGATGGCTGGATTCGTTTTCTTTTTTTGTAGTGTTTTTTTTTTTTCTTTTCCCCTATATCTTTAGCTGGTGTTCCAGTCAGTAAGTCTGTTATTTTTGAACAGACGTAGCAGTTAGGCGGTTGAGACAAATTTACCACTGACATGGGTGCTTGCAATTATCGGCTTTAATTTATTCATGTAAAACCTCTAACAGCAAATCACTTTTTTGGGAAACTGTATTTGGGCTTTTTGTTTTGTTGTTGTATTTAAAGTGGTTGTAAAGGCTCAAGTTTTTTTTTTTTTACCCTGATAAAAAAAACCTGTGTGTATTTTGCCTCATTTGGTTGGACACTTAAAAAAAAAAAAAGTCCTATTTTTACTAATAATAAAATAAAAGTTCATATTTAGTTTCTCTTTGCCACAATTTACCTTGTTTCTTGTTTTCTAGATACTGGCAGTTCGACTGTTGCAAGCCGTCCTCCCCTCCTGGGACAAAAATGAGAGGTGTACAGATATGAAACTGCTAGTGGAAAAACTCTTTGGGTTTTTGGGTAGCCTGCTGAGCACATGTTCCTCTGACATCCCTCTTCTGAGAGGTGAGTAGGTAACTTCATCGCTAATTTAATTGTACTGTATGGGCTTTTCACAGTGCCAATAATGCTGTATTATTTTTGTAGAATCCACATTGAGAAGGAGGAAAGCAAGACCACAAGCCTCTCTTACTGCAACTCACAGCAGTACCCTAGCAGAGGAGATTGTTGCTCTTCTCCGCACTCTTCATTCATTAAATCAGTGGAATGGCCTCATCAACAAATACATTAATGCACAGCTAACCTCTGTTACCCGTGTTTTTGAGGGCAAGCGTAGTGACATGGTAAGATATGTATATTTAGTACAGAGAGATGCTTCTTTGCATGTTTCTAGGAATCAGGATTAATGTATGGTTCTTTAAAATGTGCTAAACAGCATAGTATCACATAGATAAAAATATACACACATGGCAGTTGTGGAAATATTTTATTGCACTATCCGAGTCATACTTGCTTTTAGAATGCTTCATACTACACCGCATATATTGCATAAGTGAAAGCTGTGTGTAACCTGTGACGGGAGTCACTTTAAGCGGGGGGGCTTGTGGAACCCAGCTTACCTTTTTGGAGAGCTCTGGAAACTCCTTATCCATCTCCCCTGGCTCTTCCTATGTGCAAGTAATCCTGTGTCTATTAGGGGCACAAGGTCACCGAGAACCCCAGTCTGATCTGCACTAATCAGACCAACCGTACAACCACACCGGACTCAGCATTTCCTTTTACTCCTGTTATCCAGGGTTCTATATGTGTGGTTTGTGTTGAAGGAATGAAGGGGCTCTTTCACTTGGGACATTAATATTTGTGAACAATATCCCTCAAGAATATATGAAGATGGTTCACTGTTTGTCAGAAATGATTGCTAGATGGTTTGAGGTGGGGTGGGGGTTGCTATGTGTTAAATGCCTGCATCCCATTGTTCTATTGTGTCTGCCTGCCTTGGGAGAAAATAATTATGGGATGTATTTGTCTATGTGAATTGGCTGGGGGGGGGGGGGGATTTTCAACAGCAGCTGATCCCAAAGACAATCTACTATTGGAAAGTTGAATACACCAGTTCCATGCTACCGGTGGAGGTAAAGTTTACCCTGCCCTGTGTCATTATGCAAAGAAGGGGGGATTGTTCCTTGCGTGTATTTCTCTGTGTGCCTTTGTTCAAATAAACCGTTATTTTTCTGGTATACTCCAAAACGGGTGTTGCCTGGTTCTTGGGGTAACTATAGCCAGACTTGTGGGACTCATGTTCCAGAACTTGGGAATCAGTTCCTTGGTGGAGATACCCAACAGGGTGTCCGTTGTCCATTACGTAACCAAACGTTGACTTCAATACTAAAATAAGGTCCAGCATTTATACAATTTTCTTCTATTCCGTGCTTTCTCTTTATTGAAACAAAGTAGAACTAAAGGCAACTTTTTTATTTTATTTTTTTTATTAGTTTTAAGTTGAGTGGAGATGGATTAGAACTGTCCGTTTTTATTACTAAAAAATAAAAACAGAAGGAGCTGCACTAGGTGAAAAAAATAGGAAAAAAAATTTGAAGCTGTAAGGTGAACACCTAACGAGTGAAATTAAAAGATGCACGTCAAAGAAAGTGCAATAAATAGTATAAATGGGTGTCACACCTGTATTAACATATTGATAATAAATGAACACTGAGCTAAACACATAAAGTGCAAAAAACCAGTGGTGCTGATGGTTCTGGCAGAGTAGGCACCAAACAGTCACTATCGGCAATGTTCAGCACGGTGAAAACAATGCAACACCCTGTGACGAATCTTCATAAGACAAGGAACAATGTGATTCCACCACCAAACGAAATGAAGGCTTACCAGCTTTCAAGCTAAAGAAGCTTGTCATCCAATCCTGGGTAGTAGAGATCTCTCGCTGCTGTAAATTACTCACAAACCCGACGTTCCTGGAGTTCCAGCCTGGACGATTCGGCAGTCCCAATCTGTCAGTATCAGCTGACACACTAGATGGTTGGTAGTAAACTACTGGGTCCAGCAGGTGGAAAGTGGCAGGGGGAATGGTCTCAATGGATGTGTATACCCATGGGGAAAAAACAGAAATGTGCCGCCATAGGTAAACCCAGATTGTTTAGACTTGTTTTTATGCAAATAAATCGACAGACACAATTATGTAGCGAGAAATATAGAAAAAATGGAAATCGGCAGGCAAAATTTTAAAAAGCAGGAAATACGCCTGTGCAAAGCAGAGCATGGCAATACGCGGTGATGTCAGCACGTCACTCACCCTACGCGTTTCGTCATTAAAATGACGCCTCGGGGCCCCGAGACGACGTCCTTTGAGTGACGAAACACACAGGGTAAACAACGTGCTGACGTCGCTGCGTATTTCGTTTGGTGGAATCACATTGTTCCTTGTCTTATGAAGATTTACAGGGTGTTGCATTGTTTTCACTGTGCTGAACATTGCCAATAGAGACTGTTTGTTTGGTGCCTACTCTGCCAGAACCATCAGCACCACAGTTTTTTTTTGCACTTTATGTGTTTAGCTCAGTGTTTATTTATTATCAATATGTTAATACAGGTGTGACACCCATTTATACTATTTATTGCACTTATTCTAACGTGCTTCTTCATTTCACTCAGGTGTTCACCTTTAAAGCTTCATTTATTTATTTTTTCACCTAGTGCAGCTCCTTCTGTTTTTATTATCTATTTGTGTTGTATACCACTTTGAGTTGCAGCTTTTTAGTATTTAGTTTGGATAGCGCAGTTTTTTTCTTTTTCATATCAGTTGTTATTATTGTCTGTGCTCCCATTGGGGAGATTCACCCTCTCTAGTTGTCCTGTGTACCATTATTGAAAGTAAAAGAAAATCCCAAATTTGGGGTTGTCCCCAGAAAAGTAATAGACAGGAAATCCTCCAATGAGAAGACTAGTTCTGGTGACCTGGGGGTCCCGAAGGAATTACCTTAATTTGCAGGTATTTCCTCTCACTTCCTGTTAGGCTAAATCTCCCCAATGGGGACACAGATGGCAAGAAAAAAAAGGGGTTATAACCCTTTTGCCTATAGTTCTACTGGCTTAGTAGGGCTAATGAGAGCTTTTAGATGAGCCAGCCCCCTAACAAAATTGGTTCATCGCAGCCATGTTGACATTGTACTGCAAAATGAGAGAGAGAGAGAGAGAATTTTTAATACTTTTTTACAGCGTAATGCTTTTTGATTTACTGCAGCCTTTTTTGCAATGTTTTTTTTTTTCTTTGCAGACTTTTTTTCTTTAATCACTTCAGCCCCAGAAGATTTTACACCCTTCATGACCAGAGCACTTTTTACAATGTGCGATGTTGTACCCAAACAAAATTTGCGTCCTTTTTTTTTCCCCACAAATGGAGCTTTCTTTTGGTAGTATTTAATTACCTCCGTTTTTTTTTATTTATTTTTTTATACTTTTTTGCTATAATAAATATCACCACATTTAAAAAAACAAAAACATTTCTTAATCAGTTTAGGCCAATATATATTCTTCGTCTACATACTTTTGGTAAAAAAAAAAAAAATCGCAATAAACCTATATTGATTGGACATTTTTGACAGTTTTTTGGGACCCTTGACAATTATACAGCGATCAGTGTAAAAATGCACTGATTACTGTGTAAATGTCACTGGCAGCGAAGGGGTTAACACTAGGGGGCGATCAAGGGGTTAACTGTGTGTTCCCTCACGTGTGTTCTAACTGTGTTGGGATGGGAGTGACTAGGAGAGGAGACATTGTTTTTTTTCTTAAACCTTTTTTATACCTGCATTTAAAGTGGAAGTTATTGTAAAGGCAGAAGTTTTTTTTCTATCTTTATGCATTCTATGCGTTAAGATAAAAAAACCTGTGTGCAGCAGCCCCCCTAATATTTACCTGAGCCCCCTCTAGACCCAGCGATGTTGCAGGAGTGTCTCGGCTGCCCGGGACTCCCCTCCTCACTGGCTGAGACAGCATTGTTTCGCCATTGGCTGCTGTTAGTCAAAGTCAGTGAGCCAATAAGGAGCGAAAGTAGGCGGGGCAGGAATGCGGCTTTGAGTCTGAATGGACACAGGGAGCCCTGGATCGGGTGCTCCCATAACAAGCTGCAAAAAAAGGGGGGAACCCCCTGGAAGTCGCACATCTATAGTATCCTAGAGAGGTGAATGGAGTGGCAACGTCAGCCTGGATCCTGGCCAGGCCACGCCTCCAATGTGTTTCACTCCGCCCCCCCTGGAGCTTAGGCATTGGGATAAGGAGCTCATGTGTGAGGGGAGTATTTAAGCATTATTGGTGGGCGCTAATTAGGTGTAAAGAGGTAGCAGGTGTGTTTTTGTTGTGATTTGGCATTTGTAGATCTGTCAGTGCAATTTAACCTAAAGTGCTAGTCTGTATGCGATGCATAAAATGTGAGTGCAAGAAAAGCATATATGAACGCTAATACTCCCAAAATGACTAATAAGCTAGAAAACAAACTTTATTCTTATGTGTACAGCTAAGTGTTTGTTTTTTTGTTTATTCATGGTCAAAGCTATGTTTGCAAATATTATTTTTTTTCTTGCAAACATAGCTTTAACCATAAATAAACGAAAGAATAAAAAATGTTTTCTAGAAGGAAGGCTGTGTCTTGCTGTTAGCTGTGCTATCTTGAAAAAGAGTTAATTTTTTCCATATATGCATGACTGTTAGAACATGGACTGCATTAACAGTCTTCTACAGACGGGATTATTTACTGAAAATTCATGGTGTTTGTTATATGATCAATGTAGTTATATGTTATATGATCAGAGTTATTTTCTTCTTTAAAATATTTGGTTACATTACTGCTGATTCATTTATTTTATTTTTTTCCTCCTTTTTTTTTTTTTTTGCCCCGTTTTATTTCTCAGCAGGCTGCATTGGAAGATTACTTCCCTGACTCTGAAAATCCAGAAGTGGGCAGTTTAATGGCAGTGCTGGCTGTTATCGGTGGAATAGACAGCCGATTGCGTCTTGGGGGTCAGGTGGTTCATGATGAGTTTGGAGAGGGCATGGTTACCAGAATAACGCCAAAAGGAAAAATCACCGTCCAGTTTCATGACGTGTGCACTAGCCGCGTTTGTCCCTTAAATCAACTTACTCCGGTAAGTGCACTTGCTTGAGCATGAAATTCTCATTGCTTTTCTCGCCTGCAAAAATGTTCCAGAAACGTATTTGGTGTTTAGATGCAGGTGTGAAGGACTTTAAAATATACTATTTATGTACTTCTTTTATACTGCATGTAATTTGCAAAGTTCCCTTAATTTTCTTCTTTAATGTTTTTAGCTGCCCGTAGTGCCATTTTGTGTGAACAACTTGCCTTTCACTGATTCGATGCTGTCTGTGTGGGCACAGCTGGTTAACCTGGCAGGATGCAAGCTTGAAAAGTACAGGCTGAAGAAGACTCTCAGTCAGGGGCTTGCAGGTATAGTCCACTTGACTTCCAGAAATGTATAGGCTTGAATAGCTTGATTGTATAAATCGCAGCATGAGTGAAATCATTACTGAAAATTGTCGCATATTTACCCCCCTTTTACTGGTAGGGGAAAGCCAACTACCTACACTGTCACTTGGTATAATGTAATGTGTCTTAAAAGACTCTAAGAATAGCAGTGATTATTGCGGTTTGAAAATGATTATCCAGTCAATAAGAGGGCGCTCCAGCACATCAGGAAAAGGATTAAATTGATTGCCGCCTTCACATGGGAGATATTATCTTTACCTAGCACTGCTGTGTTTTCTGCTGGAAGCAGAAATAGCCAGTGTTTACAGCACTGAAAATGTCTTCAGCCTTAAAGGGCATCTGGCCCCATCATCCTATTTAATATTTTATCAGTTAAAAAAAAAAAAGCTAAATTATAGAAATATTTTTCTAAAGCCTTTCTTAGTTTCTTACTTATTTTTCCTGAATCTGCCTTTTAGAAGTTATGTATGTATCATTAGGTGTAAGATCCTTTTAAGATTGAGAGGTCTCGCGTTTATATTCCTGAACCATGGTCATAAAATGCGCAGTAGCTTTGTGTGAGCTGGTCATTGCATCATTGTACAGTGTGTGGTTTAGAAAGTTAAAATTATAGCTGTACCGAAGTCACAATCTAGATACAAGATGTGTAAAATATATACTCAATTTAAGTGTGCTATCCCTTTAAATTAAATGTGCATAAATAATGAAAAGCAATTATGGATCAGCCATTCGTAATACATACAAGGTCATTAACGTGAACTAATTTCATAAAGTGCAATTTACATAAAAAATTTTTTTTTAGAAAGTGCCGTCAGTTCATGAATGTGAATCAAATTACCATGTCAAAAATAAAGTGAGAAAATAAATAAAGAAGTCCAAATGCATGAGAAGTCCAAATGTGTAAAAAGTAGTGGGTTTATAGGCTCTTTACCAAAGCAATAGATTCCTCATCATTCAGCTCCTTGCTGCCCAAAAGCACTACATGCTCTAGCCATGGGAAACGCACCTTACAACTCCTGGAAACATACACTCTGCACAAGAGAAAAAAACACAGAAAAGACCGCCATGGAGTAGTATCCTCAAACAAACTCCTTCCTTTATTCAGCAATAAAACTTACATTGAATGCAAAGACATCTGCATAATAGACCAGAACTCCCAGAGTGTCCCACCAGCGTGCATGATGACCTCACATGTTCAGCCCCGCCCAACGTGTTTCTCTTGTGATCTTGTCAGAATCAGTGTATGTGTCACTTCCTGTGAGCGTCCTTCACTATAGAGAGGTCAACCATTTGATTCACATTATTTATTCTTAAATTGACTGCACTTTTTATGAATATTCTCCATTTAATTGCACTATGAAATTGGTTCACTTTCTTGACCTTGTATTTATTATGAATTGCAGATGCATTGTTGCTTTTCATCATTTATGCACATTTATTTATGCATGTTTAATTTAAAGGCATAGTGCACTGATCTGTTGAGTATATATTTCCATGTATGTAGTTAAAGTGCATGTCTAGGCAGAATAAAATAAATAAAAATAAATACAAAAGCAATACATCCTTGCGATACATGTTCATTTCTCCATTCATTCATTTTTTATATCCAATTACAAATGCCTGTTGATCTCTCAGAAATTCAGTGATTACACAACTTTCTGTAGTAATCTGCCACAATACTCCTTCCTGTTGCAATAAAATCTAGGCAGCATTATCAGACTTTTCCCGTTCTTCTTGGTTCTGTCCATAACATAAGGATGAGGTGTTCTGTAGTCTAACACTGACAACACTACTTGGGATTTCAGTGCAAGAGAAGCAAAGTTGCTTGCTCAAACATAAGTTTGGGGCTCACAGGATTTCTGTCATAATCAACAAGTATTTTTCTGTACTGTACAACTTGTAGAACCCCTTGCTTAAAAGTACGAACTAAAGAATTAATAGCCAGACGACATTGAAAAAAAAACAGACTGGGTATATGCCTGACCTTTGATGGTGCAAAAGGCACCCCCAACTGAAGGAAGGAAAGGACATAGTTGCGATTACAGAATCCTTAATGAGGACCTGGGTTTTAACAACTAAGCCATCAAAGCCAGGGACTGAGAAGCAAAATGGGTGATTGGTCCCTGAAAAAACAGAAGCTGGTTGATCTGGCAGAGACCACAGAGCTTGAGACTAACAATCCTGAACAGGACTCTGTCCCAACCAGAAAAGCTGACATTCATCGTATCCAGCAGGCGGCCCAAGTACGTATCCAGTAAAAGGCCTAAAGCTCGAGCAGGGTTCGTACGGTCATTAAATTACTGGAAAAATCATGGGATTTTGACATGGCACTTTCCAGGCCTGGGAAAGTATTGGAAAATGACTGAACCCCACTAAGTTTTGGAAAAGTCATGGAATATTGAATAGTGGTGCAACGGATCGTAAGCGATCCGTTATCCGAACCGGGTCATCCTGTTCGGATCGGCACACGGCACGATCCGCGGAGCGCTCCGGAGCCTCGGCCATTAGGAAAGGCCGCGGCTTCGGCCTAGCTCCGGAGCGGCGGCCATCTTGGAACACCCCGCGGCGGCAGCCTAGGTGAGCTGCGCGCTGACGTCATCACCCACTCATTAAAATAAGACCGCGGAGAGGGGGCAGAGTAACATCATGGTGCCAAGTAGCAGCACTGGAAGCAGGGAAGTGTTGGACTGTATGAACGTTTATAAAAGGAGGTGACTGAGACAGAGGAGAGTGAAAAGACTGAGGAAAAAAAAATCGGGTGAAAGCATTCCAGGCATCATTGGTGTTACTATCATCTCCCCCCTTTTTTTCACAGCCACCAGTACACCATCAGTGCCTATTTATATGCTCACTCATCCGCTCATTTGAATTGAACTTTAAATTGCAGCGTGGGGGTAACACAGTTTCAGCTAAAGTTAGTGTGTTCACAGTGTAGCAATGCCAGGGAATGCAGCTTTAAAAATGTATGGCTTCATGATGAAAAGTATGAGAGGTGGCTGGAGAAGATCAGGACCCGGGACGTGCTAAATGTACAGTGTGTCGTAAAACGTTTGACATTTCGAACATGGGAGAGGCAGCGCTGTCTAGCCACGCTAAAGGTGCAAAGCACCAGTCTGCAGCTGCGTGCTCGACAGCTTCCAATCCCGATTGCTGGCTTTTTCAGCCGTGCGCCTGAAGTGAGACCGGCTCCCAGCTGCGGCAGTGGTGCTTCCATCTCATCCACTGTAAAACAAGGGACCATTTTGAGTCACGCTGTATCCAGAAACGAAACTCTAACTGCAGAGGTACTGTGGGCGCTAAAGGTGGCTAATTCACACTATTCGTACAAGTCTTGTGAAGACACAGGCCAGCTTTTTCAGACTATGTTCCCAGACAGCATGATAGCGGCCAGCTTTGCATATGGTGAACGCAAGTGCTCATATTTATGCACTTTTAGACTGGCTCCTTATTTTAAGAAACTGACTTTGGCAGATGTATCGAAGCAAAGCGTCTGTTATGCTCTTTGATGAAAGCCTCAATCACTATTTACAGTCTAAACAGTTAGACCTGCATGACAGGCTATGGAACGGGTCCGAGGTGAAAACTACATACATTGGCTCAGAGTTCATGGGCCATTCATCAGCTCAAGACATCGCTGAAAAAATTAATAACTTGCTCTCAGAGATTGGAATCAAGAATCTTGTCCAGATCTCAATGGACGGACCGCACGTCAACTGGAAGGTATTCAAAATACTCCAGAAGCAAGTGCAGGAAGATGCGGGAAAGTCCCTAATTAACATTGGTTTGTGCGGGTTGCACATACTGCACAATGCGTTCAGAGATGGATGTAAATCCATTGGATGGGAAGTTGAACACGGACTCTCTCTCTAGCTTGTATTGGCTGTTCCATGATTGTCCTGCACGTCACTAGGATTTTATAACAGTAACCGGTTGTAAAACTCCCATGCTTAAATTTTGTAAGCACCGGTGGATTGAGAATGTCAATGTTTCAGTAAGAGGATTGCAACTCTGGCCACACGTCAAACAATGCATCGAGATGGTAGAGAGAGGGAAACTACCCAATCCAAAAGTAAAGTCATTTGAAGAGTTGAAGATGCGCTGTGCTGATCCTCTCTTCCCAGTGAAAGTGGGACTGTTCAACAGCATTGCGAGAGAAGTCGATCCCTTCCTCACCATGCATCAGTCTGACCAACCAATGCTGCTGTTTCTCTCCGGTGATATGTACAAACTGATTAAAGGTAAGGCTAAACAAAAATTGTGTGATTGCTAATAATGTTTATTAATATAATTATATACACTGCAGTGCATTACAATTTGGCTTGTAAATTAGCAAAAAGCACTTAATTTTACTTTCTTTCTCGTACATCACGGGACACAGAGCGACATAGTCATTACTAATGGGTTATATAGTTACCGTCAGGTGCTGGCACTGGCAACTTCCAAAACCGGAAGTACCCTCCCCTATATAAGCCCCTCCCATCCGGGAGCACCTCAGTTTTTTGCCAGTGTCTAAGGTGTTGGCCAAGAAGAAACATGTGTTTTTCACTGAGCTTGCGTACAGGTTCTTTTGGGCCTCAGTAAGCTATTCCGGATCCGACCAAAAAAGCTTCATAGCTAAACGGTCGGTACCCGGGCCTTGCAGAGAAGAGCAAGGTTCTGCCTGTAATGCTTCTCTTAGGAGAGCTGGACCCTGGGATCCAGAGCTCTGGTCATACCCACGACCAAGATGTTTTCTGTGCAGGGTGCTATACAGGTCCAGGGGAGTGGAATCCTTGGGAACCCGGTCCCTGAAGGTTTGATTACAATGCCTGCCGTGATAGGTGAAGTTTGGGCTTTTGTGGACCAAACAAAGTCCTGCGGCGGGGAACAGGTAAGTGGGGGCCCCCAGGAACTTGGTTCTATTGGGGGACCCCCAAGCCTAATTTGTCTTTCTGTCTGTTACCTAACGGTATTCCCGCTAATATCTGTGCATGCCTGTAACTACTAAAAAAAAAATGTAATAATTTTTAATGGTGGTCAAGAAAAAAAAAAAAAAAAAAAGAATGTTTTTTTATATATGTTTAGTATATTAAACTGCGGTACCTGTGTTTGTCCACTAGAGGCCGCTGTGGAATGTTTTTCTTGTCATATGGACTAGTTTCTTCTCAGAGAGCAAAGTCCAGGCAGCTGGTGAGTTCTCCTACAGGAAACTGTTTCCTCTGCCATGTTGCAGTGTTCGTCTATCCCCCGGCCTGCGGCAAAGGGGGCCCTGGCTCCTGTCCCTGGTTTCCATGTTTGAAAATTAGCGCCCAGGCGCACGTGGCCGCGCGCGTGCACGCGCCTCTATATATAGAGGTGGCCGGAAAAAGGGGCGGGGCCTGGGGGATGACGCTCTGTGCGCGCCGCAGCGCTTCTGCGCATGTGCGGGCGTCCCAGCAGGTTTTTAAAAAGCCACATTATTGCAGTAAGCTGGCTATGAAGTACAGAGACAGAGCTGGCAACATTTAAAGGCATACAGCAAGCGGTTGATACAGGCATCCCCTAGAAAGGCACATTAGTAGACACCAACTGTTTATTATAGCAGCATTTATGCTAGACTATTATCAGTAACTGGTGTATTTTCGGCTGGAATACCTCAGCTTTGTGGCTTAGGAATATGCCGTCTAAAAACTCCGGGACTAGAAATTCCAGGAGGAATAGGGGGTCTCCATCGGGCTCTGAGGATCTTGGGCATGCTTTGGCTGCACCAGTCTCCCCTGAAGAATCAGAGGTTAGTGACCGTAGGGCACCCCCAGGAGTACCTGGTACTGTGGCTGTCCCCAGTTCACCTGCTCCTGTGTATGTAACAGAGGAGGTTTTTTCCTCAGCTCTGGGAGGGCTGGAAGAGAGATTGTCAGCACTAATTGCTGCTTCCCTGTCACAGGAGAAAAGCGCTCGATCTCCGTCTCCTCCCTCAGAGTGCCTGTTAACAGAGCAACAGTCCCATACAGAGAACGACCTACCTGAGGGGGATCAGGATGAGGTTGATTCAGTTGTAGAGGAATCAACAGTGGAGGAGCCGTTCTCAGCATCACATGCTGAGAGGTTATGGGTGCAGTCCCTGACTAATATGGTCCGATCAGCATTTAAAATGCCACTTGCGGAGCCATCCTCCTCTTCTGTCTCCTCGTTGGGGTCGCTAAAAGCTCCCCAGACTGTTTGTTCTTTTCCGATCCATCCTTTACTGGAGGGGCTCATTTACCAGGATTGGGAGCATCCTGACAAAATATTTACTCCCCCCAAGAGATTTCCGGTGGTCTATCCTATGGAGGATAAGTTCGTCAGAAAATGGAAGGTCCCTACAGTGGACGCAGCCATCTCTTGTGTGAATAAATCACTGACATGTCCGGTGGAAAATGTCCAAATGTTCAAGGACCCAATAGATAAAAAATTGGAGTCCTTATTGAAATCTGCTTTTTCTACAGCAGGATTGGTGACACAACCAGCAGTGGCAGCTATAGGGGTCTGCCAAGCAGTGAAGGATCAGTTGAAACAGGTCTTAAGGGACGTGCCAGATCAGCAGGCTCTTGCTCTAGCTGATCTACCTAGAGCCTTATGCTTTGCGGTGGACGCTATAAAGGATTCAATCCATCAGGCCTCCCGCCTTACGCTGTCTGTAGTACATATGCGCAGGCTTCTATGGCTCAAAAACTGGTCTGCTGAAGCTCCCTGTAAAAAATTGCTGGTCAGCTTCCCATTTCATGGGGAGCGCTTATTCGGGGAAGACCTGGACAAGTATATCCAGAGAATTTCCAGCGGTAAAAGTACACTCTTGCCGGTCAAAAATAGAGTTAGAGGTCCCTCTTTTAAGAGGCCGGCTTCTCCAGTCCCTAGGACATCGGCTGTGAAACAGTTCCGACGGCCTCCCCGGTCAAATCCCGGAGGTAAAAATCAGGGACAGTTGCAGGGTAACAAGAAGCCCTGGAGCAGGAGAGGTACAAAACCTCCCCCAAAGTCAAATGCATGAAGGGTTGCCCCCACCCAATCGGGTGGGGGGAAGACTTCAGTTGTTCACAGAAACCTGGCGGGACACGATCCGAGACAGATGGGTGCTCTCCGCAGTAAATCTGGGATACAAATTGGAGTTAAAAAACTCCCCTCCTTCCCGCTTTATAAGGTCGAACGTGCCAAGGGATCCCCAGAAGAGAGGATCCCTCCTGTTGGCACTGGAACAATTATTGCTTCAAGCAGTAATTATAGAGGTCCCCCTGGAAGAATGGGGGTTCGGGTTTTACTCAAACCTCTTTACAGTTCCGAAGCCAAACTGGGACGTGAGGCCCATATTAAATCTAAAAGGGCTAAACAAATTCCTACATATCAGGACTTTCCGGATGGAGTCGATCCGATCGGTAGCCACTGCCCTACAAGGGGAGGAATGGTTAGCCTCGATCGACATCAAAGATGCGTATTTGCACATCCCCATCTTTCCAGCCCACCAAAAATTTCTACGCTTTGCGATAGAAGGGCGCCATTTTCAGTTCAGAGCCTTACCCTTCGGTCTGGCCACAGCACCAAGAGTGTTCACAAAAATTCTGGCCCCATTATTGGCCAATCTAAGAACACGAGGTGTAACGATAATGGCATATCTAGACGACTTGTTGCTGATAGACCACTCAGTGGAAAAACTAGAAGTGGTTGTTCACGAGACAATCAAGTATCTGGAATATCACGGTTGGATTTTCAACCGAGACAAGTCAGCCCTAAAACCAGTCAAAAGTCTGGAATACTTGGGGCTAAGGCTGGATTCAGACCAGAGAAAAATTTTCTTGCCTCGAGAAAAGGGGTCGTCTTTGAGAGATTTGATCCACTTAGTGGGTTCAAAAAGACAGCCATCCATACGCCTGTGCATGAGGCTGCTGGGAAAAATGGTGGCATCATTCGAAGCAGTACCCTACGGTCAATTCCATTCAAGGAAGTTGCAAAGGGCCATACTGTCAGCCTGGAACAAAAAAGTTCAGGCTCTGGACGTACCAATGTCCTTGTCCCCTTCCGTTCGCAGAAGCCTCCGTTGGTGGTTGGTTCCCCGGAATCTGGAAAGAGGGAAATCCTTCAGTCCGATTTCTTGGAAGGTGGTCACTACAGATGCCAGCCTTTTAGGCTGGGGAGCAGTACTGGAGCAATGGTCTCTCCAGGGCAGATGGTCGGATGCGGAAAAGGCCCTGCCCATCAATCTCTTAGAGATACGAGCAGCCCGGTATGCCCTAGTAGCATGGACATCCAAACTCCAAGGGTCCCCTGTCAGAGTTCAGTCAGACAATGCCACAGCAGTGGCATATATCAATCGTCAGGGGGGCACCAGGAGTCGTGCAGCCCAAAGGGAAGTAAATTACATCCTGAGATGGGCAGAAAGATATGTCCCAGCCATATCTGCGGTATTCATTCCAGGGGTGGAGAATTGGAAGGCGGACTTTCTAAGTCGCCAACAATTATGCCCAGGGGAATGGTCCCTTCATCCCGAGGTTTTCCGGACAATATGTCAGCGGTGGGGAACACCGGATGTAGATCTGCTAGCATCCAGGTTCAACACGAAAGTGGACAGGTTTGTCTCTTGGACAAGGGATCCCCTAGCGTGCGGCTCGGATGCCATAGTGTTCCCTTGGGATCAGTTCAAGCTGATATATGCATTCCCACCGCCACAATTGTTACCTCGATTACTCCGCAGAATCAGGGTAGAAAAGAAACCAGTGATTCTGGTGGCTCCAGCGTGGCCCCGAAGAGCATGGTACGCGGAGATTGTAAAAATGTCTGTGGGGAGTCCTTGGACCCTCCCACATCGTCCGGACCTGCTTTCGCAGGGACCGATATACCACCCTTCCTTACCAGCCCTAGGTTTGACGGCCTGGCTATTGAAGCCCACATTCTAAAAAGGAGAGGGCTCTCTAATGCTGTGGTGTCTACCATGATCAATGCCAGGAAACCGGTATCCAGGCAGATCTACTATAGAATCTGGAAGGCGTACATCGCCTGGTGTGAGGCCAGGAAATGGCATCCACGTAAATACGTAATAGGTAGAATTCTGGACTTCCTACAATGGGCTGTAGATAGGAAGCTTGCCTTGTGTACTATCAAAGGTCAGATTTCGGCCTTGTCAATATTTTTTCAAAGGCCCTTGGCTTCGCATTCACTAGTCAAAGCCTTTATACAAGGAGTGATGCGTATTAGTCCTCCGGTTAATATTCCCATATGTCCATGGGATCTAAACTTGGTTCTGTCGGTTCTACAGAAACAACCATTTGAACCATTACAGCATATTTCCTTAGTGCTTCTCACCAGGAAATTGATTTTTCTAGTAGCCATTTGTTCGGCTAAAAGAGTATCGGAATTAGCAGCTATGTCCTGTAAGGAGCCATATCTGGTTATCCATAAGGACAGAGTAGTGTTACGTCCTCATCCAGCCTTTCTTCCTAAGGTGGTATCGAGTTTTCATTTGAACCAAGATGTGGTTCTTCCTTCTTTTTTCCCCAAGCCTACTTCGGTAGAGGAAAAGTTATTGCATTCTTTGGATGTAGTAAGAGCAGTTAAAGCTCATCTAAAAGCCACTGCTCAGATTCGCAGAACGGATACTTTGTTTATTCTGCCGGAAGGCCCCAGAAAGGGTCAGGCAGCGTCAAAATCTACTTTAGCCAAGTGGATTCGACAGGTCATAATACAAGCCTATAGCTTGAGAAGTAGACCGCCTCCGTTCAAAGTTAGGGCGCACTCCACGAGAGCAGTTGGAACTTCATGGGCAGTGCATCACCAGGCCTCCCTGGCTCAAGTCTGTAAGGCCGCAACATGGTCTTCAGTACACACGTTTACTAGGTTCTACCAGGTGGACGTTAGAAGTCAGGAGGATGTCGCCTTTGGGCGCAGTGTGTTGCAGGCCGCAAAAGATCCTCATGTCTGATAGCGCTCAGCTTATATATGGTGTATCCCCCCCCTCATTTGGCATTGCTTTAGGACATCCCATTAGTAATGACTATGTCGCTCTGTGTCCCGTGATGTACGAGAAAGAAAATAGGATTTTTATAACAGCTTACCTGTAAAATCCTTTTCTTGGAGTACATCACGGGACACAGAGCTCCCGCCCCTCTTTGGGGACACTTATTGCTTTGCTACAAAACTGAGGTGCTCCCGGATGGGAGGGGCTTATATAGGGGAGGGTACTTCCGGTTTTGGAAGTTGCCAGTGCCAGCACCTGACGGTAACTATATAACCCATTAGTAATGACTATGTCGCTCTGTGTCCCGTGATGTACTCCAAGAAAAGGATTTTACAGGTAAGCTGTTATAAAAATCCTATTTTTTCATAGGCATCATGGGACGATTTCTAAAGGAAAAGCATCTGGAAGAGGCCACATCCACTCTAAAGCTCCTCCATGCCCCTTATCAAGACAGCAGTCTGCACAAGGACAGTTCAAAGATTGACATTGGGTTTGCAGCAGAAACCACTCTGACCCAACTCAAGTTTTCCAAAAAAATTTCAGATAGGCAGAGACTAGAGATTAAGATGGACTGCAAGAAATTCTTGATCACACTCCTTGACAAGTTTCTGAAAAAGGCTCCAGTGCATCACATGTTGGTGGGAAGCATGCAGTGCCTTGACCCGAGACGCATGGCTGGAAGTAAGGAACTCTGCGTAACTCAAATGAGAAGGATGTTGCACATACTTGTTGAGGCTAAACATGTAAATGAGGCAGTGTGCGATGATATCCTTAGTTTCAAGAGTTTTGCGATTTGGCTGCTCTTCAGGTTAAGTTCAGTGAATTCGACCCCAAAACTGCTCGAGTGGACACCCTGCTGTATAAGACAATGGGAACAAAACCATCACTTTCCAGAGTGTGGAATGTGGTGAAGCTTCTTGTCTTATCACATGGTCAGGCAAGCGTCGAAAGAGTTTTTTCAATCAACAAAGAAGTAATAGTTGAGAATCAGAGGGAAAGATCTCTGGTGGCTCAGAGGCTCATTGTTGACCATGTCAGATCTGTAGGGGGCGTAACCAAGGTAGAAATCAGAAAGGATCTGCTCCTTTCAGCTGCAGGAGCCAGGCAGAAGTACTATGGGTACCTGGATGAAGAGAAGAGAAAGAAAGAACAAGCTGTTGACTTTAAAGAGGAAGGCTTTCACAGAGGAGCTGGAAAAAAGAGGGCTAGGATGGAGGCGGACATTTGTGCTCGAGAAATCAGCGGATGAATATGCTGAAAAGGCTGAATCTTCAGGCAATCTGACCTTTATCAGCAAATCCAACAGTTTCCGCCGTACTGCAAAAGAAAAAAGAATCTCTGCTCAAAATTGAAAAACAGATTGATTGAGAAGCTTTCAGAAATTAAAAAATAAATGGTGTTGATTGTTTTTGGGCAATGTTTTTAAATGAACTTGTTAAAGACTGTTATCAGGTCAATTTATGGCACTTTAAGTTCAGAACAGTGTTGCTGGACACTTTTTTTTTTTTTTAGTTGCTTCCCCTTGATTTATGTTATATCTCCCGTGGATTACGTTAATCCATTTCTAAGCGGTTCTCAGGGTTTGATGTATTATGTTATGTTATGAAACGTTGTTACTGTGCAAGTGTTATTTAAATAAATATTTCATATTCCACTGTACACTACAAAGGTTGTCATTTATATTAGTAAAAATATGCTGGGTGTGACATGGATTTTCTTCTTATTTAACATGTTTCATGAAATGTCCATGTATACATTAGGTCACGAATATTTACGTGAAGTCATGAAAAAGTCATGGAATTTTATTGGTAAAAATGTGTATGAACCCTGTCGAGTGTCCCAGGGGCTAAAGTCCTCCAGGGTATGCAGTGTGACTGACACATTGGTTTCCAAGGTAAGAGGGCCTTCAAATCCCAGGATAAGACAAATACCTTCTTTTGGTCTTGGGAACTGTAAACAGGTTTGCATAAAAAAAAAGTAAACCTTTCAGTTAAAGGAATGGGAACAATAAATCCCTGATCCAACTATCCTTTAACGGAGGGGGGGGGGGGGGAATAGTCCATTCAATGTTGCAGAGACATGGGAAGACGTGAAGTACAATATTGGGGTGGGGGATGGAGACTAAATTATCATGTAACTGGTGGAGGTCACCTCTCCCACCCAAGCATCTATTATGAGAGTTCCCTGATCTCTGCGAAATCTGTAAGACTTTATTCAGCAAAGCACTCAAAAGTTGATAAATATAAAGTTGATAAAATACTTTTTTTTTTTTTTTTTATACTGACCAGCACTTAAGCAAGATTGTTCTGCGAGTCTGAAATGAAGAAAGATACCCATGACAAAAGACAAGCATCCAGTACTGGTTGCGCATAAAATTTGATGCGGCAGTCATCTGTTTAATACAATCAACACTTGATTTAGACAAGGTAGCAAAAGTCTAAGGAAATGAGAACAGTGGGTCGTAAAGGTGAAGGGCCAATCTCCTTAAGGAATGTATGGTAGAAGAAAGCTCTTCCAACTTTTTTGGTAGTTTTCTTAAAAAAGGACTTTAGTCAGAAAATTAAGTCCTGCTAGATCACTTCAGGCTGGCCCCTTTTGCAAGTAAAAATATGTAAAACATAAAAAATAAGGACCTATACTGTTTAACCACCTCAATACCACACGCCGTCATATGACGTCCATGTATTTAGGGGGGATATCTGAATGATGCCTGCAGCTACAGGCATCATTCAGATAGCCTTCTTTTCAGCCGGCGATTCTGCGCACCATAAGAACGATCATAGCAGCAGTTCCGCCACTTGATTGTTCTTATAGGCGACGGGAGGGGATGCCCCCCTCCCACCGCCACCCAGTGCTTCTCCGGGCTCTCTGGTGCCATTGGGGGGCCCGGAGAACAAATCGGCTGGCGCCGGATGACGAGGATAGAGCATTCCGGTGACCAGATGGTCACCGGTCCTCTCTGACTGTCGGAGGCCCAGGCGCGACGTTATGACGTCACGCCCGGGTACCTGGAAGTAAACAAAGCCGCAATCGCGGCTGTCGGCATTAGATTGTGAATTTTTTTTTTTTCACGATCTCATGCTTTCAAGCCTGGAGGAGAGATGTGGGGTCCTATTGGCCCCACACCTCTCCATAAAGAGGACCTGTCGCAATAGATTCCCATTACAAGGGATGTTTACATTCCTTGTAATAGGAATAAAAGTGATCGGAAAAAAAAAGGTATAAATAAATACATTTAAAACGTCCCTGTCCCCGCTAGCTAGTGTTGAGAAGCGAACACACACACACAAGTCCCGCTCACATATGTAAACGCCATTCAAACCACACGTGAGGTATCGCTGCGTGCATTGGAGCGTGTGCCACAATTCTAGCACTAGAACTAACTCTAAACTGGTAACCTGTAAAAGAATTTAAAGTGTCGCCTATGGAGATTTTTAAGTACCGAAGTTTGGCGCAATTTTAAAGCGGGACAAGTTGGGTATCTTTTTACTCAGCGTAACATCATCTTTCACATTTATACCAAAAAATTGGGCTAACTTTACGGTTTTGTTTTTTTTAATTCAGGAAACCGTTTTTTTATTTTCCCCAAAAAAGCATTTGAAAAATTATTGCGCAAATACTGTACTTTTTTCTTAAGGACTGCTTTCTGAAAAACAAATTTTTTTATATGGTTTTCTTAAATCTTGGTAGATCTTGAATCTTAACACCTACTGTTACTTTGTTTTACAGACCAAGTGGATCTAGACCGCTTGAGGTGTCAACAGCTAAAGCTTTACATATTAAAAGCTGGCTGGGCCCTTCTCTCCCATCAAGACAGATTGAGGCAGATCCTCTCCCAGCCATCGGTACAGGAGACGGGATCAATTCTAGCAGGTATGGCACTTTAATTTTTCTAGATTTCTTTACTATAGAAAAAGCCAGGTATTCCAATGATTTACAGTATGTACAAAAAGTAGTGAAATTCAAGGCCTGTTTCCAATATCTCGGTGCTATGGGCCCAAAGGATTTAAAGTTGGCAAATAAGACCGAACTGACAAATACTACTATATGTCATTAAATAAATACATAAAGTTCAGCTGCCGCTTTCAAAGCATCAAAAAAATGCAAAATCATATATAAAATTAGTAAAAACTATAACAACATAAATATGACAGTTCCTAAAGCAGCGCTTAATGGTCACAAAGATGAATATGACCACTCTATCCTATGAAAGTCCATAAGAGAACACAACTCTGAAAGTTCAACCAGGTGTATTAATGTCCAACAATGAAATCTTAATGGGGTCCCTGCTGGTAACGGTTTACACAGTATCCACAGTTCCCCGATTCTTCTTCCTTGTATCACCCCTTAGGGGTTCCTACTCACCGAATTGATGAATATAACTGGCACTGCAATCCTGGATAATCCACTCATCCTACACCTCTCTCACAGACTGGAATCCTGGGATGCTTCTCCTGGTGGTCTCAGAGTGATAAGAAAAGACGGAGATAGTGTAGTCCCGTTTTTACACTTTTTTTATTTAACAATCTCCCCTTTACATCAGTCACTAAAGTACAGCACTAAAACAGTCCTTGATATAAATGGGACATGCTGTTCCTGGCTCCTTTGTGTGGTATGGTGTTTGTGCGTCGGTCCCATCCACCGTAGACCTCCGCACTCACCACTTCCTGACTCTGGAGCGCAGTTGGAACGCAAACGTCACTTCCTATTACCGTGAGGTCACGCCCTGACGTTTCGTCCTTTCGACTTCCTCTGAGGGTGTGTCCTCACAGCACGGCATCTGGGTTTAAATAGTAGGGAGAAGAATCGGGGAACTGTGGATACTGTGTAAACCGTTACCAGCAGGGACCCCATTAAGATTTCATTGTTGGACATTAATACACCTGTCACCTGGTTGAACTTTCAGAGTTGTGTTCTCTTATGGATTTACAGTATGTGGCTGCTTTTTAACATCATAATCTTGTGTCGTCTTTGGAGGAATGTGGAATACAGTGAGAGAAGATGTCTCTTCAGAAAGCTATAGAGTGTTAATGTAGCCAAAACCATGTTTAAAAAATGTTTGTCATGCCCGAAGACTTTCAGTAAGTATTTAAAATTATATTTTTCTCGTTTAGACGAAGGTGGTGCTGCTGCCTCTCCTGATGTTGGGGACTTGTCCCCAGAGGGTCCACAGCCACCAATGATACTACTGCAACAACTCTTGACTGCTGCTACTCAGCCTTCACCAGTTAAAGCAATATTTGACAAGCAAGAGCTGGAGGTAAGTGTTGACATGATTTTTTTTATTTTTTTTATTTGGTTTTCTACGTAATTGCTGTAAGAACAATGGGAAGTGCCTTTGTGGGGAATGCTTATTCAGATTGGATGTCTGAGCCTTGCACACAGAAAGCCATGAAGTTCATATTTCTGAGGTTTTGTGGGGGTTTGGACTGCTGCCCATTATGCTAACTCTTTCCACCGTATTGCTTAAAGTGATATTAAAGAAGAAATTCATCTTGTAAAAATGTTTTAATTGAATGGAGAGTGGATCTAGTAAAATAATTTTAGGGAAATTTAAGGAAGGTAACTTTATACTCTATCTGAATTTGACACCGGTATTCAGTGCTATATGTGACCTAAATAAAGGAAACATTGGTTTACAATATCCTAGGTCTTAAAAACAAGAAGCAAATGTACTCTTGCTTGAAACTTGATCTCCTCCTCTTGTGCATTTCTTCCATATCTATGCAGTAACCCAGTGTGAAACTTTTATATTCTCTCTGCAAGAGGTTTGTGTAATGAAAACCAGTCATTGCTGCTTCCTGTCCTTGTGCAGGAATATGAGTGGGTAGCTGGGTCCCTTCCACAGCTTTACTCTCTGCACAGGTCGCTACTATTTGTATATGGTAGTTGGGTTTGCCTAGACATTTGGTGCACACAAAGTGGATTTGTGGCTGCTTATGGTTAAATTTTAATTTTTGTGCCTGGAGTTCATCTTAAAGCGTTATTAAAGGCAATTAAAAAAAATTAAAATAATTAACATGTTGGGGCAGCCCCCAACCTCCTGTTCTGGGGTTCCCTGCCAGCACTCTTGGGCCTTCCTTTAAAGTGTTTGCCCCCGTAGCAAGCGCTTGTAGGCTCTTTCCCAAGCTGGGCTCTGTGTTCATAGACACAAACACACACACACACACACACACACACCATGGCTTGTCCCTGCCCCCTCCTCACAGAATCTGATTGACAGCAGCAGGCTCCAATGGCTCCCACTGATGCCTTCATGTCCTGGGAGGAGAGAGAGAGAGAGCACCATTCTGCTCTCAGGCACTGCGCTGGATCGAAAGGGAAGCAAGGTAAGTATTGAGGTAGAAAACCTTTAAAGTGGTTGTAAACACCAGTCATGAAATCTGAACAAAGCACATACATCTGTAGTGTTTTCTGATCTCTCTTCAAAGCTCCAAGTGTGGTTTCTATCTTGGGCTTCTTTCCTCTTACCAGCATGAGTCTCTTCTGAGAATTTTTCCAGACACATGAGATAAAATTTGTGACAAGGGAGGGAGCTCAGCATGGAGCTGGTCTATTCACAACACAGCTCTGTATCCTTCTTGCACTCATGTTTGCTGTGTGGAGGGGGGTGTAACCCTTTCCTCCAAACAACTCTCACACACTGTAACTACAGCTCTTCGCTCCCTCTGTGATATTAACAGATGGAGAAATATTTTAACACGACTTTGCCCTTTTGAAGGGGTGTAGAGAAGAGAAGTCTGCAGATAAACAAGTAAAACATATGTAGGTGGATTTTTTTCATCTCTGTGCATCATCTGCGGCTGTTCACTTCACTGGGTATATGAGAGGGTCTGCAAGTACTTTAAGCTTTTAATATGAAAAGCAGTTTGTGTTTTGTATGTGCTTTTCTATAAACACTTGTATGTAAACTTGGGAGCATCTCAGTAACGCAGTACCTGTTGTCAAAAAGTCACTAAATATGCATCCCTGATCTAGGCACAAGTGCACACAAGAGAATGCCCATAGGCTATCTCACAACCTTTGTTGTACTACACTGGAAAAAGTAGCATGGCTTGTGTATTTTTCAGCATAGTGAGCATTAGGGACTTGCTTCTATCATAACATTTTTATTTTATTTTTTTAAATCAAACAAAAAAACAAAAAAACAAAAAAAATATATATAAAATATATATATATTGTGACAGCAGGAAGGTAAAGTCACCTGGTTGCATCCAGGGGGGTAGATATATTTCGCCCAGATTCAGGCTTTACGCCGACTTATACAACTAGGTGGAGAGTTGTATAAGGCTAGGGGGCTCATGGATGACTCATACCTCTAGGGAGAGGGCTGGGCGTCGTGCAGACAGGGAGTTGATGAGACCAGCTGAAGCTTGTCAGCTCATTTAGGCCTCTATAAGAACTCCCAGCTTCATTAGATGTTAGCTCATGCCTGGAACCAGACCTGTGTGGACTGTCTAGGGAGAGTGAACCCCTGTGCGGTGAGAAAAAGCCTGTGTGGCTATTTGCTTGGACATTTAAAACCAGGGACTTAGGGACTAGGACAGCACTAGGCTGATCCCAGTTGTTAGTTAGGAAACCTGTATGTTTAGTCAGAGGTCAACTTGACCAGGATTTATTTTGGTTATGTTTCTTTTGCTTTGCTGTGTTTTGTCACTGTAAATAGAAAATAAACCGCACCTTTTTGATTTTGAAAACCACAACCTCCGTTTGCTGGGCCTGTTTTGTGTGGGGAGCCCATCCCGGGGGTCACACACACCCGCTGCCGAGCTAACCCCCTCACAATATATATATATATCTATATATCTATATATCTATATATCTATATCTATATATATATATATATATCTATATCTATATCTATCATACACATACACACACTGGGTACGGAAAGTATTCAGACCCCCTTAAATTTTTCACTCTTTGTTATATTGCAGTCATTTGCTAAAATCATTTTAAGTTCATTTTTTTCCTCAATGTACACACAGCACCCCATATTGACAGAAAAACACAGAATTGTTGACATTTTTGCAGATTTGTAAAAAAAAAAAAAAATGAAATATCACATGGTCCTAAGTATTCGGACCCTTTGCTCAGTATTTAGTATTTGCACCCTTTTGATCTAATACAGCCATGAGTCTTTTCGGGAAAGATGCAACATGTTTTTCACACCTGGATTTGGGGATCCTCTGCCATTCCTCCTTCAGATCCTCTCCAGTTCTGTCAGGTTGGATGGTAAACGTTGGTGGACAGCCATTTTTAGGTCTCTCCAGAGATGCTCAATTGGGTTTAAGTAAGGGCTCTGGCTGGGCCATTCAAAAACAGTCACGGAGTTGTTGTGAAGCCACTCCTTCGTTATTTTAGCTGTGTGCTTAGGGACATTGTCTTGTTGGAAGGTAAACCTTCGGCCCAGTCTGAGGTCCTGAGCACTCCCTGTACTTGGCTGCATTCATCTTACCCTCGATTGCAACCAGTCGTCCTGTCCCTGCAGCTGAAAAACACCCCCACAGCATGATGCTGCCACCACCATGCTTCACTGTTGGGACTGTATTGGACTGGTGATGAGCAGTGCCTGGTTTTCCCTACACATACCGCTTAGAATAAAGGCCAAAAAGTTCTATCTTGGTCTCATCAGACCAGAGAATCTTATTTCTCACCATCTTGGAGTCCTTCAGGTGTTTTTTTAGCAAACTCCATGAGGGCTTTCATGTGTCTTGCACTGAGGAGAGGCTTCCGTCGGGTCACTCTGCCATAAAGCCCCGACTGGTGGGGGGATGCAGTGATGGTTGACTTTCTACAACTTTATCCCATGTCCCGACTGCATCTCTGGAGCTCAGCCACAGTGATCTTTGGGTTCTTCTTTACCTCTCTCACCAAGACTCTTCTCCCCCGATAGCTCAGTTTGGCCAGACGGCCAGCTCTAGGAAGGGTTCTGGTCGTCCCAATCGTCTTCCATTTAATGATTATGGAGGCCACTGTGTTCTTAGGAACCTTAAGTGCAGCAGAAATTCTTTGTAACCTTGGCCAGATCTGTGCCTTGCCACAATTCTGTCTCTGAGCTCTTCAGGCAGTTCCTTTTGACCTCATGATTCTCATTTGCTCTGACATGTACTGTGAGCTTCAGGCTGGGTTCACACTATACGACACGACTTTCATCCTACTTTTGCTCTGCGACATCTGTCCTACATTGGTCCGACATTGGTCCGACATCCATCCGACATTCATGAACAGGATACTACTTTGATCCGACATTGTGCTAGTCTGACTTGTCCTTTGACCAATCAAAACAATCCCAGGGTGAGATAAATTCCTTTTACTGCTGCTGTAATCACAATGTCGGATGCCAAAGTCGTATGGTTAGGACAAGGATCCGACTTTGATCCGACTTCAATGATAGTCAATGGGCTGAAGTCGGATCAAAGTCGGACAGAAGTAGTACAGGGAGAATTTTTAATGTCGGACCGACATGTGTCGGACCAGTTAAGACGGCTCCCATAGGGAAACATTGATTTTCACACGTCATGCGACATGAGCTCCTAATGTCGGAGCGTTTGTCGCCCCAGTGTGAACCAGCACGTAAGGTCTTATATAGACAGGTGTGTGGCTTTCCTAATCAAGTCCAATCGGTATAATCAAACACAGCTGGACTCAAATGAAGGTGTAGAACCATCTCAAGGATGATCAGAAGAAATGGACAGCACCTGAGTTAAATATATGAGTGTCACAGCAAAGGGTCTGAGGCCTGGTTCACACTTGTCCGACAAACGCTCCGACATTAGGAGCTCATGTCGCATGACGTGTGAAAATCAATGAATCCCTATGAGAGCCGTCTTAACTGGTCCGACACAAGTCGGTCCGACATTAAAAATGCTCCCTGTACTACTTCTGTCCGACTTTGATCCTACTTTAGCCCATTGAATATCATTGAAGTCGGATCAAAGTAGGATCCTTGTCCTAACCATCCGACATTTGACATCCGACATGGTGATTACAGCAGCAGTAAAAGGAATTTATCTCACCCTGGGATTGTTTTGATTGTTCAAAGGACAAGTCAGACTAGCACAATGTCGGATCAAAGTAGTATCCTGTTCATGAATGTCGGATGGATGTCGGACCAATGTCGGACCAATGTCGGACCAATGTAGGACAGATGTCGCAGAGCAAAGTAGGATGAAAGTCGTGTCGTATAGTGTGAACCCAGCCTGAATACTTAGGACCATGTGATATTTCAGTTTTTCTTTTTTAATAAATCTGCAAAAATGTCAACAATTCTGTGGTTTTCTGTCAATATGGGGTGCTGTGTGTACATTTAATGAGGAAAAAAATGAACTTAAATGATTTTAGCAAATGGATATGTATGTGTGTGTGTGTGTGTGTGTGTGTGTGTGTGTGTATATGTATATGTATATGTGTATATATATATATATATATATATATATATATTGTGACAGCAGGAAGGTAAAGTCACCTGGTTGCATCCAGGGGGGTAGATATATTTCGCCCAGATTCAGGCTTTACGCCGACTTATACAACTAGGTGGAGAGTTGTATAAGCCCAGCTGAGGATAGTGGGCTCATGGATGACTCATACCTCTAGGGAGAGTGTGGGGCGTCATGCAGACAGGGAGTTGATGAGACCAGCTGAAGCTTGTCAGCTCATTTAGGCCTCTATAAGAACTCCCAGCTTCATTAGATGTTAGCTCATGCCTGGAAGCAGACCTGTGTGGACTTCCTGGAGAGAGTGAACCCTTGTGCGGTGAGACAAAGCCTGTGTGGCTATTTGCTTGGACATTTAAAACCAGGGACTTAGGGACTAGGACAGCACTAGGCTGATCCCAGTTGTTCGTTAGGAAACCTGTATGGTTAGTCAGAGGTCAACTTGACCAGGATTTATTTTGTTTATGTTTCTTTTGCTTTGCTGTGTTTTGTCACTGTAAATAGAAAATAAACCGCACCTTTTTGATTTTGAAAACCACAAGCTCCGTCTGCTGGGCCTGTTTTTGTGTGGGGAGCCCATCCCGGGGGTCACACACACCCGCTGCCGAGCTAACCCCCTCACAATATATACATACACACACACAAAAAGCCTGTGAACTCCCCTTTTAGCATACATGTCAGACTGTCATAGTGTATGGTTATGTAAAATGTGTTTTTCATGCAGATTGTGATTTTTCTCTTATAATGCTTGGCATATATCCTGCTCAGCCATTATGTTACTTAATGTTCTGTCTCATCTGTGTGGAATTCACAGGTGCAGTTTCACAGGGTTTAAACAGCAGGTGGTAGACACAAATATGCATAATTGTGTTTCCGAGCATGTTTAATTAAGATGAGATTTTAGATCTAGGGAAGAACTGTTTGAAAGTATTTTTTATTTGTTTAATGTAGGCAGCAGCACTGGCTGTCTGTCAGTACTTGGCGGTGGAATCTACACATCCTTCAACGCCTCTGTTTGAAGACTTCTGCAGTTCAAGTGAAGTCTCCTCTCCTGTCACGGTGCAGCAGATTTGCCCAGCTAAAGTCAAGAAGCGCAAACAGTCTCCTATCCCACCAGTCCCAATCGTTGTACAACTGATGGAGATGGGTTTTCAAAGGAAGAACATTGAGTTTGCACTGAAGTCTCTTTCTGGAGCATCTGGCACTGCGTCAAGCTCCCCAGGTACACAATTTGGTTCAGTCATATCCATTTTTTAGCCAATTTACTTATTGCTTCTAATGATATGCTATACTGTTAAATATTTTCAGTATATGTTCAGTTGTTTAAAAGGTTTTTGCTGTCTTCTAGGTTAAATAGAAAGTTAAGTATAGGGTGATGGGTCATATAGCTTTTAATTCCCATGCCAAAATTAGTATCCAGGGATACGTTTTAGCTTCCTGGTAGCACTTTATGGACACAGACCATGCTGGGGTTAGGCTTTAATACAAGAAAGTCAGGCACCAGGAACATGCTTTTCTTCTAATGTACACAGTCGGCTTCCATCTTTCCTCAATCATCCTGCTGTGAAGCAGGGTCCTACACTTTTTGCCTTCTCTAGGCTATCTTTTCCTGGAAGATCAAAATCCTTGGTCTAGAGAGGCCATGGGTGCTCAACCTATGGCCCTCTAGCTATTGTGGAACTACAAGTCCCATGAGGCATTTTGTAATGATTAAGCACATTTCTGTTGTGTGAAACGCGTCTAACTTGACCACTGCTGGTGTAATTTTGGATATTATGATTTTCCAATAAACTTTACTTGGAGCCCACGTGAGGTGCAGCCGTTTCTTATTTTGCCCATGAAGCATTGCAAGGCTGACAGGTACAAGCATTACTCCCAAAGGCAGAGGCATGATGGGACTTGGAGTTTCACAACAGCTGGAGGGCCACAGGTTGCACACCCATGGTCTAGACAAGGGATATGCAATTAGCGGACCTCCAGCTGTTGCAAAACTACAAGTCCCATCATGCCTCTGCCTCTGGGTGTCATGCTTGCTGCTGTCAGAGTCTCGCTATGCCTCATGGGACTTGTAGTTTGGCAACAGCTGGAGGTCCGCTAATTGCATATCCCTGGTCTAGACCCTACTGTTTCACTCCTTAAAGGAAAAGTCCAGCCTGAGCTCATTTGGCTGGGCTTCTACTATAGGTCACAGGAGTGCAATTAGTTTTGCACTCCTTTGACCCATTTTCTGAAGTCCGCTCTCTGCTGACGTTACAGGAATCAGTCCAGGCACTGCGTCATCCCAACAAATTAGGTCTGGATCCGCCAGGTGCCTGGAATCATGCCTGCCTCAGAGTCGCAGCGAGCTGCTGAGATCGCCGCTCCCCACCCCTCCACAGCTCAGCACTCCAGTGAGCAATAAGGAGTAGAGAGGAGAGCTGCTGTCTGACAGGCAGCAGCTCTCCTCTTGGGGATCTGTGAGAACCGAGCCGTCGGCGATGCTCGATGGCTTGGTTTTCTGTGTAGAGACGCTGGGGGACAGATGCAGCATCGGTTCCATGCTGCATCCACCTGGGTAAGTATAAAAGGGGGGGAAAAAACCCATACTTCTCTTTTAATTACTTGCCGACCGCCGCACACACATACGTTGACACAATGGCATGGGCAGGCAAACTGGCATACCTGTTCGTCCCTTTAAATTTGCCGCCCAGTGGGTGCGCTGCCGCGTGCCTCGCAAGTGTGCTCCCGGGTCCCGGGAACTCAATGTTCCCGGGGCGGCCTGCGATTGCGGTCGGCAAAGGCAGAACAGGGGAATGCCTTTGTAAGCAAGGCATTCCCCTGTTCTGCCTAGTGACATGTCACTGATCTACTGTTCCCTGTGATCTGGAACAGTGATCAGTGACTTGTCACTGGTAGCTCCTTGCCCTAACAGTTAGAAGCACTCCCTAGGAAACACTTAACCCCTTCAGTGCCACCTAGTGGATATACCCCTTCACTGCCAGTGTCCTTTTCACAGTAATCGGTGCATTTTTATAGCACTGATCGCTGTAAAAATGACTGGTCCCAAAATGGTGTCAAAAGTGTCGGATGTGTCCGCCATAATGTCGCAGTCACGATAAAAATCGCTGCCATTACTTGTAAAAAAAATGATTAATAAAAATGCCATAAAACTATCCTCTAACTACATATTTTGTAGACGCTATAACTTTTTTGCGCAAACCAATCAAACGCTTATTTCGATTTTTTTTTTGATTTTTTTTACCAAAAATATGTAGAAGAATATGGCCTAAACTGAGGAAAGAAAATGTTTTTTTTCTTGTTTTTGTTTTTTAATATATATTTTTTTGGGGATATTTATTATAGCAAAAAGTATTGCATTTTTTTTTAAATTGTCGCTCTATTTTTGTTTATAGCGCAAAAAATAAAAACCGCAGAGGTGATCAAATACCACCAAAAGAAAGCTCTATTTTTGTGGGAACAAAGGGACGTCAATTTTGTTTGGGAGCCACGTCTCACGATCGCGCATTTGTCAGTTAAAGCGACGCAGTGCCGAATTGCAAAAAGTGGCCTGGTCTTTGGCCAGCGAAATTGTCCGGGGCTTAAGTGGTTAAAGGACCTTAAACTCATTCAGAGCGTAACATTACAATTTTTTTTTTTTGGGCACTGACATAGGTGTGACAAGATCTCAGTACAAACTGTGTTGCGTTCAGCTTTTCTCATTGGCCAAATAACCATTACTGGATGCGTGTTCCTTTTTAAAATATCCTGAATTTTTGTACAATGATACAACAAAGTGCTTGAAGCAGTTCAATGGGAATTGGTCTATGCTGGCTCAATAGGCTAACTATTAAACCATCACCATGAACGTAAATTACACAAGATAAGAAAACCCATTTATTCATGCCCTGTTTGGCCAATTCAGTGCTTACAATGTGCATGTTGTAGGAATTAAGATTTGGCATGTTTTTGCATGTTCAGTTGTACAGTTTTGGGTGGTCAAGTGCCCACTGTAGCCTTATTTCCTGTCCTTGCCTTACATGAGCGAGATCTGTTGTGATTTTCTGCTGCCATATTTGATTTCCTTTCAGGTTCTGTAAAAATGCATGGAGGTCAGCAGTTTTAGATGCTGCAAGCACCACTTCTGGCATCAAAAATTATTTGATGGACAACAGACATGATCTGTGATCCAATGTTTGGTTGAACAAGGTCTTTTTTTTTTCTTGTCTGTTTACTTTATGCGTTGAGTTGCAGCCTAATTATTCTCTGACATTAATGAGCAGGTGTACCTAGTAATAGTGCTACTGTATGTGCATGAAGCTGTTTTGTGTGTATTTACCACTTCAGCCCGGAAGGTTTTACCCCCTTAATGACCAGGCCATTTTTTTGCGATACGGCACTGCCTTACTTTAACTGACAATTACGCGGTCCTGCGACGCTGTACCCAAATAAGATTCTTGTCCTTATTTCTCCCACAAATAGAGATTTCTTTTGGTGGCATGTGATCACCTCTGTGGTCTTTATTTTTTGCGCTATAAACAAAAATAAGAGCGACAATTTTGAGGGGGGGAGGGGGGGATAAAAGTTTTTTTTACTTTTTGCTATAAAACATCCAATAAAGGTAAAAAAAAAAACGAATTTTGTCATCAATTTAGGCCAATATGTATTGTGCTACAAAAAAAATCCCAATAAGTGTATATTGGTTTGCGCAAAAGTTATAGCGTCTAAAAAATTTTGGGATATTTTTATTGCATTTTTTTCTTTATTTTTTACTAGTAATGGCAGCGATCAGCAATTTTTAGCAGAACTGTGGCATTGCGTAGCACAAATCGGACACCTAACTGACTTTTTTGGGAACCGGTGACATTACAGTGATCAGTGCTAAAAATCTGCACTGTTACTTTCTTTCTCGTACATCACGGGACACAGAGCGGCATAGTCATTACTATGTGGGTTATATAGTTTACCTTCAGGTGCTGGCAACTTCCAAACCGGAAGTACCCTCCCCTATATAAGCCCCTCCCATCCGGGAGCACCTCAGTTTTTTGGCAGTGTCTAAGGTGTTGGCCAAGAAGTAACATGTGTTTTTCACTGAGCTTGCGTACAGGTTCTTTTGGGCCTCAGTAAGCTATTCCGGATCCGACCAAAAAAGCTTCATAGCTAAACGGTCGGTACCCGGGCCTTGCAGAGAAGAGCAAGGTTTTGCCTGTAATGCTTCTCTTAGGAGAGCTGGACCCTGGGATCCAGAGCTCTGGTCATACCCACGACCAAGATGTTTTCTGTGCAAGGTGCTATACAGGTCCAGGGGAGTGGAATCCTTGGGAACCCGGTCCCTGAAGGTTTAATTACAATGCCTGCCATGAGAGGTGAAGTTTGGGCCTCTGTGGACCAAACAGAGTCCTGCGGCGGGGAAAAGGTAAGTGGGGGCCCCTCAGGAACTTGGTTCTATTGAGGGGACCCCCAAGCCTAATATGTCTTTCTGCCTGTTACCTAACGGTATTCCCGCTAAATATCTGTGCATGCCTGTAACTACAAAAAAATGTAATAATTTTAAGAGTGGTCAAGAAAAAAAAAAAAAAAAAATGGTTAAACCGCGGTACCTGTGTTAAACCACTAGAGGCCGCTGTGGAACGTTGTTTTCTTGTCATGTGGATTTTTTCTTTCCAAGTCAAAATCCAGGCAGATGGTGAGTTCTCTGGATGGGAAACTGTTTCCTCTGCCATGTTGCAATGCTCGTCCATCCCCTGGCCCTGTGGCAAACAGGGCCCTGGCTTCTGTCCCTAGTTCCTTTCAAAAAAGAGCGCCAAAGGCGCACGTGCCCGCGCGCGTGCACGCGCCTCTATTTATAGAGGTGAGCTGGAAAAAGGGGCGGAGCTTGGTGGATGACGCTCTGTGCGCGCCGCAGCGCTTCTGCGCATGTGCGGGCGTCCCAGCATGATAAAAAGCACAATTAGGTGTTGTCAGCTGGTTATGGAAGGCAGAAACAGAGCTGGCAACATTTAGAAAGGCATACAGCAGGCAGTTGATGCAGGCATCCCCATAGAAAGGCACATTAGTAGACACCAACTGTTTATATAGCAGCAATTGTGCTAGACTATTGTCAGTAAGTGGTGTATTTTGGCTGGAATACCTCAGCTTTGGGCTTAGGAATATGCCGTCTAAAGTCTCCGGGACTAAGAATCCCAGGAAGCATAGGGGGTCTCCATCGGACTCTGAGGATCTTGGGCATGCTTCGGCTGCACCAATCTCCCCTGAAAAATCAGAGGTTAGTGACCGTAGAGCACCCTCAGGAGTACCTGGTACTGTGGCTGTCCTCAGTTCACCTGCTCCTGTGTATATAACAGAGGAGGTTTTTTCCTCAGCTCTGGGAGGACTGGAAGAGAGATTGACAACATTGATCGCTGCTTCCCTGTCAGAGGAAAAGCGCGCCCGATCTCCGTCTCCTCCCTCAGAGTACCTGTTAGCAGAGCAACAGTCCCATACAGGGATCGACCTACCTGAAGGGGATCAGGATGAGGTTGATTCTGTTGTAGAGGAATCAACAGTGGAAGAGCCATTCTCAGCATCACATGCTGAAAGATTATGGGTTCAGTCCCTGACTAACATGGTCCGATCAGCATTTAAAATGCCCCTTGCGGAGCCATCATCCACTTCTGTCTCCTCGTTGGGGTCGCTAAAAGCTCCCCAGACTGTTTGTTTCTTTCCAATCCATCCTTTACTGGAAGGGCTCATTTACCAGGATTGGGAACATCCTGATAAAATATTTACTCCCCCCAAGAGATTTCCGGTGGTCTATCCCATGGAGGATAAGTTCATCAAAAAATGGAGGGTCCCTACAGTGGACGCAGCCATCTCTTGTGTGAATAAATCACTGACATGTCCAGTAGATAATGTCCAAATGTTCAAGGACCCAATAGATAAAAAATTGGAGTCCTTATTAAAATCTGCTTTCTCTACAGCAGGCTTGGTGACACAACCAGCAGTGGCAGCTATTGGGGTCTGCCAAGCAGTGAAGGATCAGTTGAAACAGGTCTTAAGGGACTTGCCAGATCAGCAGGCTCTTGCCCTAGCTGATCTACCTAGAGCCTTATGCTTTGCGGTTGACGCTATAAAGGATTCAATCCATCAGGCCTCCCGCCTTACGCTGTCTGTAGTACATATGCGCAGGCTTCTATGGCTCAAAAACTGGTCTGCTGAAGCTCCCTGTAAAAAATTGCTGGTCAGCTTCCCATTTCATGGTGAACGCTTATTCGGGGAAGACCTGGACAAATATATCCAGAAAATTTCCAGCGCTAAAAGTACACTCTTGCCGGTTAAAAACAGAGTTAGAGGTCCCTCTTTTAAGAGGCCTGCTTCTCCAGTCCCTGGGACATCGGCTGTGAAACAGTTCCGACGGCCTCCTCGGTCAAATCCCGGGGGTAAAAATCAGGGACAATCGCAGGGTAACAAGAAACCCTGGGTCAGGAGAGGTACAAAACCTCCCCCAAAGTCAAATGCATGAAGGGTTGCCCCCACTCAATCGGGTGGGGGGAAGACTTCAGTTGTTCGCAGAGACCTGGCGGGACACGATCAGAGACAGATGGGTGCTCTCCGCAGTAAGTCTGGGATACAAATTGGAGTTAAAAGACTCCCCTCCTTCCCATTTTATAAGGTCAAACGTGCCAAGGGATCCCCAGAAGAGAGGATCCCTCCTGTTGGCACTAGAACAACTATTGCTCCAAGGAGTAATTATGGAGGTTCCCCTGGAAGAATGGGGATTCGGGTTTTACTCAAACCTCTTTACAGTCGTGAGGCCCATATTAAATCTAAAAGGGCTAGACAAATTCCTACATATCAGGACTTTCCGGATGGAGTCGATCCGATCGGTGGCCACTGCCCTACAAGGGGAGGAATGGTTAGCCTCGATCGACATCAAAGATGCTTATTTGCACATTCCCATCTTTCCAGTCCACCAAAAATGTCTACGCTTTGCAGTAGAAGGGCGCCATTTTCAGTTCAGAGCCTTACCCTTCAGTCTGGCCACAGCACCAAGAGTGTTCACAAAAATTCTGGCCCCATTATTGGCCAATCTAAGAACACAAGGTGTAACGATAATGGCATATCTAGACGACTTGTTGCTGATAGACCACTCAGTGGAAAAACTAGAAGTGGTCGTTCACAAGACAATCAAGTATCTGGAATCTCACGGTTGTATTATCAACCGAGACAAGTCAGCCCTAAAACCAGTCAAAAGTCTGCAATACTTGGGGCTAAGGCTGGATTCAGACCAGAGAAAATTTTTCTTGCCTCAAGAAAGGGTGTCGTCTTTGAGAGATTTGATCCACTTAGTGGGTTCAAAAAGACAGCCATCCATACGCCTGTGCATGAGGCTGCTGGGAAAAATGGTGGCATCATTCGAAGCAGTACCCTACGGTCAATTCCATTCAAGGAATTTGCAAAGGGCTATACTGTCAGCCTGGAACAAAAAAGTTCAGGCCCTAGACTTACCAATGTCCTTGTCCCCTTCCGTTCGCAAGAGCCTCCGTTGGTGGTTGGTTCCCCAGAATCTGGAAAAAGGGAAATCCTTCAGTCCGATTTCTTGGAAGGTGGTCACTACAGATGCCAGCCTTATAGGCTGGGGAGCAGTACTGGAGCAATGGTCTCTCCAGGGCAGATGGTCGGATGCAGAAAAGGCCCTGCCCATCAATCTCTTAGAGATACGAGCAGCCCGGTATGCCCTAGTAGCATGGACATCCAAACTCCAAGGGGCCCCTGTCCGAATTCAATCGGACAATGCCACGGCAGTGGCATATATCAATCATCAGGGTGGTACCAGGAGTCGTGCAGCCCAGAGGGAAGTAAATTGCATCCTGAAATGGGCAGAAAGATATGTCCCAGCCATATCCGCGGTATTCATTCCAGGAGTGGAGAATTGGAAGGCGGACTTTCTAAGTCGCCAACAATTATGCCCAGGGGAATGGTCCCTTCACCCCGAGGTTTTCCGGACAATATGTCAGCGGTGGGGAACACCGGATGTAGATCTGCTAGCATCCAGATTCAACGCAAAGGGGGACAGGTTTGTCTCTCGGACAAGGGATCCCCTAGCTTGCGGCTCGGATGCCCTAGTGTTCCCTTGGGATCAGTTCAAGCTGATATATGCATTCCCACCGCCACAATTGTTACCTCGATTACTCCGCAGAATCAGGGTAGAAAAGAAACCAGTGATTCTGGTGGCTCCAGCGTGGCCCCGAAGGGCATGGTACGCGGAGATTGTAAAAATGTCTGTGGGGAGTCCTTGGACCCTCCCACATCGTCCGGACCTGCTTTCGCAAGGACCGATATACCACCCTTCCTTACCAGCCCTAGGTTTGACGGCCTGGCTATTGAAGCCCACATTCTAAAAAAGAGAGGTCTCTCTAATCCTGTGGTATCTACCATGATCAATGCCAGGAAGCCGGTATCCAGGCAGATCTGCTATAGAATCTGGAAGGCGTACATCGCCTGGTGTGAGGCCAAGAAATGGCATCCACGTAAGTACGTAATAGGTAGGATTCTGGACTTCCTACAGTGGGCTGTAGATAGGAAGCTTGCCTTGAGTACTATCAAGGGTCAGATTTCGGCCTTGTCAATATTTTTTCAAAGGCCCTTGGCTTCGCATTTACTAGTCAAAGCCTTTATACAAGGAGTGATGCGTATTAGCCCTCCGGTTAATATTCCCATATGTCCATGGGACTTAAACCTGGTTCTGTCGGTTCCACAGAAGCAACCATTTGAACCATTACAGCACATTTCCTTGGTTCTTCTCACCAGGAAATTGATTTTTCTAGTAGCCATTTGTTTGGCTAAAAGAGTGTCGGAATTAGCAGCTATGTCCTGTAAAGAGCCATATCTGGTTATCCATAAGGACAGAGTAGTGTTACGTCCTCATCCAGCCTTTCTTCCTAAGGTGGTATCGAGGTTTCATTTGAACCAAGATGTGGTTCTTCCTTCCTTTTTCCCCAAACCTAGTTCAGTAGAGGAAAAGTTGTTACATTCTTTGGATGTAGTAAGAGCAGTTAAAGCTTATCTAAAAGCCACTGCTCAGATTCGTAGAACGGATACTTTGTTTATCCTGCCGGAAGGCCCCAGAAAGGGTCAGGCAGCGTCAAAATCTACTTTTGCCAAGTGGATTCGACAGGTCATTATGCAAGCCTATGGCTTGAGAAGGAGACCGCCTACGTTCAAAGTTAGGGCGCACTCCACGAGAGCAGTTGGAACTTCATGGGCAGTGCATCACCAGGCCTCCCTGGCTCAAATCTGTAAGGCCGCAACATGGTCTTCAGTACACACGTTTACTAGGTTCTACCAGGTGGACGTTAGAAGTCAGGAGGATGTCGCCTTTGGGCGCAGTGTGTTGCAGGCCGCAAAAGATCCTCATGTCTGATAGCGCTCAGCTTATGTATGGTGTATCCCCCCCTCATTGGGCATTGCTTTGGGACGTCCCACATAGTAATGACTATGCCGCTCTGTGTCCCGTGATGTACGAGAAAGAAAATAGGATTTTTATAACAGCTTACCTGTAAAATCCTTTTCTTGGAGTACATCACGGGACACAGAGCTCCCACCCCTCTTTTGGGGACACTTATTGCTTTGCTACAAAACTGAGGTGCTCCCGGATGGGAGGGGCTTATATAGGGGAGGGTACTTCCGGTTTGGAAGTTGCCAGTGCCAGCACCTGAAGGTAAACTATATAACCCACATAGTAATGACTATGCCGCTCTGTGTCCCGTGATGTACTCCAAGAAAAGGATTTTACAGGTAAGCTGTTATAAAAATCCTATTTTTCTAATGACGCAGGGAAGGGGTTAACATCAGGGCGATCAAAGGGTTAACTGTGTGCCTAGCTGGTGCTTGCTAACTGGGGGCGATGATCTGACTAGATGAAGACAGATCGGTGTTCCTGCTTAGCAGGAACTCGAGAGCTCTGTTAGCTCTCCTGTCAGAACTGCGATCTGCCTTGTTTTTTTTTTTTAATCAGAAAAAGTTTTATTAAATGTTGCCAAACATACCATACACATTGTACATGAAAAAGGTCCATGAATAAAACAGAAACATTACATTAGAATCGTCATAGTGCATTAAACAGATTCAGAACATTCCTCATAGTGCAAAGAAAAAGATTCAGTGTATGTAACAACAAAATATCAGTCAAACATTACAAGAAGTACATGAGGTCACATATCCTACAGTTAACCTCTCTCTCTTCTCCTCCCCAAATGGTGTCGTATAGTAGTAAACGAGGAAAACACGAAGGTGATCACTCCGCACGTGTACCCCCCGCCCACCATCATATTATGTGGTTCCAAAATGCCCATCACAATCTATGAAATCAATCCCCCCCTATAGTTTGGCGCCGCTTTTAGCATTGCAGTAATCTGTCTTTAACCAATTGGTGGGGTGCTAACCCCGGGACATCAAGCCAGGCCTGCCACATTGAGTTAAACTTACGCGGTGCATTCCTATGCTGATATGTCAGTTTTTCTCTAATTAGTAGTTTGTTCACCTGATCAATCCACTGTCTTCTGGTGGGTACCCTGGGAGTAATCCAAAGCTGAGCTATCAGCTTGCGTTCCACATATAGTAAAGGGATAACCGCCGTAAAAACCGGCGGAGATAGGAGTTCCTCATCCAGGGCACCCAGCAGACATACAACGGGTGATCTCGGGAGAGCAAAGGCGAACACCTGTGTAATCACATCAAGCACCTCAGTCCAGTATCGGAAGAGTTTGGGGCATTTCCAGAACATATGCATGAGGTCACCATGATCCCTCATGCACTTGGGGCACAGTGGGGAGTCTCTGAGCCCCCAATCATGTAGCCTGGCCGGAGTTCTATATACCCTGTGCAGCAGGTATAAATGTGACAGCCTCTGAGAGGGAGACACCGAGACCATAGGAGCAGCCGTCAAACAGACATTCCACATTTCCCCATCGATGGGCCCCACATCTTCTTCCCACTTAACCCTACATGGTAAACTAGTTGAGGATCCTGGAGCGCGTTGAGCAAAATATTGTAGCTCCTTGAAATCATACCCTTTTTTTTTTCTCCTTCCATAAAAATCCCCTGGATTATGGCGTGGTCCGTTAGTCTAAGTGGCCTCTGCCTGGATTGTACCTGTAGTGCATGACGCAACTGCAGGTACTTAAAAAAGTGAGAGCGAGGTATACCAAACTCAGCCTGGAGTTCCAAAAAGTATTTGAGGAACCGGCCATTGTAAAGTTGTGGTAAGTATCTGAGCCCTGCAGCTTCCCATTGTCTAAATCCTGTAAGTTTGTATAATAATCTATAATGAAGATTACGCCAGATGGGGGTGAGTGGTTAGGAATCCCCTAACACCCAATAGTCGTTTAACAGAAGTCCACAGAGTTTTTAGTAGGAGCAGAGAAGGGGTCCCAACCAATAAATGTGCATGGCCAGCCTCCAAGCCAGACAACGCCAGGGCCTCGTCTGTCGGAGTGGCCAGAAGTCTACGGATAGGGTCCGATGTATCTACCAGTCCCCAACCTCCCAGCTGCTGCTAGAAAATAGGTTCTGGCGTGTGGAACCGCCAACCCCCCCCCCCCCCTCATCCTTGTTATACTGTAAGATAGAGAGTTTAATCCTCGCCGTTTTCTTGCACCAAATCAGTTCTCTAAATTAGAGACAATCCTATCAAACCAATAGCGTGGAATCCACACCGGGGAATTATGACTTATGTATAATAATTGAGGCGCCCACACCATTTTTATGAGGTTCACCCTCCCAACTACCGATGAGGGTAATTTACACCAGGCACTACACTTGGCCCTAAATTTAGCAAGTAACGGGGCGAGATTGAGAGGAATGTATTGAGAGACGTCCGGGGACACCTGCACCCCCAGATAGCGGAAGGAGGACACAATTTGTATCATCGATGCACAGTCCGGGAGGGGTACCGTCGGGGGATCTAATGGCATGAGTACCGACTTATTCCAGTTAATGGAGAAGCCAGACAATGCACCAAAGGTCTTGTTGATGCAATGCATAACAGTAGACAAGGAGCCCTGCGTATCACCCAGGTACAGTAGGGTATCGTCTGCATATAGGGAGATAATATCCGTCCCCGTGCTACGCCTGAATCCCACTATCGCACTGTCCCCCCTTATTCGTGCGGCTAGAGGTTCCAGTGCCAGGGCAAACAGCAGGGGAGAGAGCGGACACCCCTGCCTAGTGCCTCTGAACAATGGAAACGGGCCCGAAAGCTCCCCATTAACCCTGGCTCTGGCCGATGGGTTAGCATACAGTAGTTTGACCCAATTAATAAAGTTAACACCCAGCCCTGCCCGTTCTAACACCTTCCACAGATAGGGCCATTCGACACTGTCGAAGGCCTTAGCTGCGTTCAGTGAAAAAATGGCCCTGTTGCCTGTATTCTCCACCGGCAGCTGTAGGTTTAAGAAAAGTCGCCTTCTATTTTGAGCTGTGGATCTAGTAGGTATGAATCCCGACTGGTCCGCGTGGACCACCTTTGACAATCTTGTTGCCATCACCGGTGCCAATAACTTGACATCGGTTGTAAGCAAAGAGATAGGCCTATAGGAGTCAGGCTGTGAGGCTTCCTGACCGGGTTTCAGCAGAACTATTATAACAGCTTCATTCATTGAGTCCGGAAGTACACCCTCTCTAAGTGCCTCATTATAGACCCTTACGAGCATAGGTAACGATGTGGCAGCTTATCATTTGTGTACCTCAGACGGGATGCCATCTGCCTCCAGAGACACGTTATTTTGAGTCTGTTCTAATGCAGTAGCCAATTCATTCTCCGATATAGGGGCATCAAGCAGAGCTGCGTCCGAAGCAGACAAACGGGGCAGTTCACATTCCCCCAGAAATCCTAGTATGTGTCCCTCAGTGGGCTGTACTTTTGAAGTGTATAGATCAGCATAGAATGATCTGAAGATTTGCGTCATCATAGAAGTTTGGGTGTGGGCTATCCCCTGGGAATCACAGAGGGTCGAAACAATTGAGGTAGACCTCTGCGTCCTCGCCAATAAGGTCAGCATGTGGCCCGTCGACTCCCCGTCCTCAAAATGGGATCGCTGCAGGAAAAACCGCTTGTTTTCAGCAAGCTGCAGAGCCAGCTGAGTAGACCTTGCCTGTGCCCCCAACCAGACCCTCTTTGTATCCGCAGTGGGGTTAGAAATATATGCCTCCTCCGATTCCCTCAGTGTCCGGCAAACCTCCCCTTCCCAGGCCTTTGTGTCTGTTTTTATCTTGTTAATAGTGGTAATAAATTGCCCTCGCAAAAAAGCCTTTAGCAGTATCCCAGACAACCCCCACCCTGTCAGAGTCTATATTCTCCTGTAAGAACCACTTCAAGTTCTCCCTTATCGGGTCTGGGCTCGGGAACAGAGAAAGCCAGAACGGATTCAGTTTCCAGCTTTTAGGTTTTACAGTAGTAGGTAGCGTAATCGTAACCCACATGGAGGAGTGGTCAGATATGTGTCTCCGTATCCAGAGTCAATAACCAGCTGTAACAATGAGGCATTACCTAATCCCATATCAATTCTAGATAGGCTCCCATGTGCTGTGGAACAGCAGGAATACTGTTTAACCTGAGGATGGCTCACTCGCCACACATCCGTCAGCCCAAGCTCCTCAAGTAGTCCGGCAAAGAATGTGGACCCATCATTTCGGATGGACACATTGGCTGGCACTGGCAGTTTGTCCAGATTGTGGTTAATATAATTGTTAGTCACCCACTGCCAGCAGCGGAACATCTGGGAACCGCGCCATAAAGTTTGCCAGACACCTGAGGATCTCGGCCAAATAAGGAGTTGGGATATACATACCCGCCACAATACATGAGACATGTGATATATTACACAATAAGAACACATATCTTCCCCCCGGGGTCAATGAGCTTTTGTATGCATTGGAACTGTACATCCTGACGAATCAGAACGCTCACCCCCCTGGCATAGGCAGAGTAAGTAGAGTGAAATTGTGATATATATACCCGGGGACTAAAACTGGGAGTGCCATCTGAGGGGAAGTGTGTCTCCTGTAAACATACAATACCCGCCCCAGCAGCCTTTAGATGTCTAAGGACTGCCAATCGTTTCACAGGACTACCCAATCCCCTGACATTCCAGGACACAATTTTAACATTCGCTGACATAAGGGTATAGCATTAGGAAACGGAGGGCCCCTCCAGGACCCCCTATAGAATAACAACTAAAGTCATAAGGGGTACAGTTGCCTGTAAAAGAAAAACCAACATGAGTTGTCCAATGGTAGCGTGACCTGAGATACCTTATACCATCTGGTGTTGTCCAGCCAGGCAGGGGGGCTAAGTCCATACAGCAGGGGGCTCCGTGCGGGAGCCAAGATCATTGCAAAGTCTGGTAGGGAGAGAGCAACACAATCAAGAAAATAAAAATAAAACAACTGTAAAATCCAACTTGGAGCCAACCGGGCTCTCAGCCACTGGGGCCGAAGTGCAAAGATCCCCCAGAGAAATGCTCCGGGGGGGGGGGGGCAGCAGTGGAAACTCCTGCAGAAGTATTTTCTGGGTGGTATGTGGTGTTTCACATTTGCAGTCAACATGTAATAAACAGTGATACAAAAGTCTCCGTATCCTCCATCATCCGCCTGAACTAAGGGAAGAAATAAAAGGCTCCTCCTTATAGCAGCACCTTGTTCCTGGGCAGGACGTTGTTGTCTGGCAGCTCTAAGCGCTCTGTCCTCACGGTCTAGCCATTGCGCGGGCCGCGGATGGACGATCAAAGAAGTGGGCTTCTCCCAGGGCAGTTACACGGAGCCGATCAGGATATAGCATGGCATACTGCAGGTTGAGGTCCCTGAGTCTCTTCTTAACTTCATTAAAGGTAGCCCTCCTCTTTTGCAGTTCCGCAGAGAAATCAGGGAATAAAGATATTTTGGAATTATCAATCGCCATTTTCCTAGCTGAGGTTCTGGCTTTGGACAGAATATCATCCCTGTCTTTATAATTAAGGAGCTTGAAGAGAAAGGCCCTGGGATGGTTTCCCGGGGGCAGAGGGCGGGATGGCACCCTGTGAGCCCTCTCTACAGCAAAGAGGGGTGAGAAAGCGTCCCTACCAAACATGGATGTAAGCCACTGTTCAATAAAGTCCACAGGGTTTTTACCCTCGGCACGTTCAGGAATGCCCAGGGCACGTATATTATTGCACCTCATGCGATTCTCCATTTCATCGAGCCGCGCTGCATGCGCTTCAATGAGGTGGCAATTATGTGTCAAGTCCCTTTTGCATGGGGGGTAAATCATCCTCCACCGTACTCAATCTGCCCTCAATCGCAGCGGTTCTCTCCCTCAGCTTTTGCATGTCATGGCGCACATATGAAATTTCAGCTTTTACCCCTTTAATGTCATCAGATAGAGCAGTGATAGACAGACAGGTTGCAGGATGTTATCGCTGTGAGTATATCTCTCAACGTGGGTTCTGCAGCATCTCAGTCTGGGGAGGTAGTCTGAGGCCTAATGGTAGCGTCTTTAGGAGTACTCACTGCGTGCCACTCAGGAGACAATCCATCCGCATCCTCCTAGGGGACTGTATCATCTGCCTCCATTGCGCTCCCAGAAGATTCTCCACAGGCAGGGGAGTTAGCTAGCATATCCTTGTAGGACTTTCCGCCAAATAAACGTTTTTGTGCGGCCTTCAGGTGTTGTTGCTTCGCTGCACGTTGCTGGTCGGCGCCATCTTGGACATGGACTTCAGCCTGGGTCTTCCCAGAATTTGTCCTCTTAGACATGGTTCCAAACGTTGTGGAGGGTATCGCCAGGATCCGGATGTCTCACCGATGTCGGCACTGCGATGTGCGGTGCTGTTAAGTGTCAGGATCAGGTAGGAGAAGGATAAATGCACGGATGGCCGGCGGAGCTGGAGGTGCACACGTCCTTCTACATCCGCTGCTAGGCCACGCCCCCGCGATCTGCCTTGTTTACAAAGACAAATCGCCATTCTGCCTCTCTGGGGAATGATCGCTGCCGGCAGACATCGGGTCAGCTGGACCCGTTGATTGGCATCCCTGTGTCCAATCTTTACGTGAACGCACCTCCGGCGGCGCGTGTGCCCCCACTGTGTATTGCACAAAATTACGTACAGGTATATAGTTTCGCACAATAGACATGACCTACCGCAGTACAAGTGCGGTAGGCGATTAGCAAGTAGTTAAAAATTTAACAATTTTGCTAAGATGATACATCCAGTTGGCTTACATTAAACATGAGTATGTATCAAGTACTACTTTTTTTTTTTTTTTTTTTGTGTGTTCTCAGGAGTGGAGGCTTTGGTTGGATGGCTGCTTGATCATCCCGATGTCCAGGTTACAGAGTTGTCTGATTTTGAAACTGCTTCTGAAGAGTCCGATGAAGAGGTTGTGGAGGAAGTGGAAGAAATTGAAACTGTGTACCCTGATGTAAGCTTTGTTTTTTTGTTTAACCACTTGACCACTGGGCACTTAAACCCCCTTAATAACCAGACCAATTTTCAGCTTTCGGTGCTCTCACATTTTGAATGACAATTACTCAGTCATACAACACTGTACCCATATGAATTTTTTGTCCTTTTTTTCACACAAATAGAGCTTTCTTTTGGTGGTATTTAATCACTGTTGGGTTTTTTATTTTTTGCGCTATAAGAGAAAAAAGACTGAAAATTTAGTAAAAAAATGATTTTTTTTTCGTTTCTGTTATAAAATTTAGCAAATTACAATTTTTTCTTCATAAATTTTGGCCAAAATTTATACTGCTACATATCTTTGGTAAAAATAAGTACAAATTGGTGTATATTATTTGGTCTTTGTGAAAGTTATAGAGTCCACAAGCTATGGTGCCAATATCTGAAAATTGATCACACCTGAAGTACTGACGGCCGATCTCATTTCTTGAGACCCTAACATGCCAGAAAAGTACAAATACCCCCCAAATGACCCCTTTTTGGAAAGAAGACATTCCAAGGTATTTAGAAAGAGGCATTGTGAGTTTTTTGAAGTTGTCATTTTTTCCCACAATTCTTTGCAAAATCAAGATTTTTTTTTTCTCTTTTTTTTTTTCACAAAATTGTCATATTAGCAGGTTATTTCTCACACACAGCATATGCATTCCACAAATTACACCCCAAAACACATTCTGCTATTCCTCCCGAGTATGGCGATACCACATGTGTGAGACTTTTACACAGCGTGGCCACATAGAGAGGCCCAACATGCAGGGAGCACTTTCAGGCGTTCTGGAGCACCCAGGCCAATTCTGACATTTCTCTCCTACATGTAAAAATCATCATTTATTTGCTAGAAAATTACATAGAACCCCAAAACATTATATATGTTTTTTTAGCAAAGACCTTAGAGAATATAATGGTGGTTGTTGCAACTTTTTATCTCGCACGATATTTGCGCAGCAATTTTTTTAACGCGTTTTTTACGGAAAAAAAATGTTTTGTGCTTAAAAAAAAAAACAAAAAACAGTAAAGTTAGCCCAATGTTTTTGCATAATGTGAAAGATGAAGTTACGCCGAGTAAATAGATACCTAACATGTCACCCTTAAAAATTGCACACACTCGTGGAATGGCGCCAAACTTCGCTACTTAAAAAAATCCCCATAGGCGACGCTTTAAATATTTTTACTGGTTACATGTTTTGAGTTACAGAGGAGGTCTAGGGCCAGAATTATTGCTCTCGCTCTAACGTTCGCAGAGATACCTCACATGTGTGGTTTGAAAACCGTTTTCATATGTGGGCGGGACTTACGTATGCGTTCGCTTCTGTATGCGAGCTCACGGGGACAGGGGCGCTTTAAAAAAAAAATATATTTTTTTATTGTTCATTTTACTTTATTTATTTTAGTTTGACATGTTTTTCCGCCCCAAAAATTTTTTTGATCACTTTTATACCTATTACAAGGAACGTAAACATCCCTTGTAATAGGAATATGGCATGACAGGTCCTCTTTACAGTGAGATATGGGGTCAATAAGACCCCACATCCCACCTCTAGGCTGGGAAGCCTGAAGAAAAAACAAAAAAAAAACAACAATCCTGGCTTTGATCGTAGCGGTGAGTCGGTAGAAGCACCGGAGGGCAGCGGGAGGGGGGGACATCCCCTCTCGCCTCCCGTAAGAATGATCAAGCGGCGGAACAGCCGCTATGATTGTTCTTATGGTGTAGGGAATCGCCGGCTGAAAAAACTAATATCTGAATGATGCCTGTAGCTGCTCCCATCATTCAGATATCTCCGCACAAAGTCAAGGACGTCATATGACGGCCGGCGGGCGGGAAGTGGGCATTGCGGAGTATTGCGGACTATGGCAGGGTATTGCGGACTATGGCAGGGTATTGCACGGGGTATTGCACGGGGTATTGCACGGGGTATTGCAGAGTATTGTGCAGGGTATTGCAGAGTATTGTGCAGGGTATTGCAGAGTATTGTGCAGGGTATTGCAGAGTATTGTGCAGGGTATTGCAGAGTATTGTGCAGGGTATTGCAGAGTATTGTGCAGGGTATTGCAGAGTATTGTGCAGGGTATTGCAGAGTATTGTGCAGGGTATTGCAGAGTATTGTGCAGGGTATTGCAGAGTATTGTGCAGGGTATTGCAGAGTATTGTGCAGGGTATTGCAGAGTATTGTGCAGGGTATTGCAGAGTATTGTGCAGGGTATTGCAGAGTATTGTGCAGGGTATTGTGCAGGGTATTGCGCAGGGTATTGTGCAGTATTGCGCAGGGTATTGCGCAGGGTATTGCGCAGGGTATTGCGCAGGGTATTGCGCAGAGTATTGCGCCAGGGTATTGCGCAGAGTATTGCGCCAGGGTATTGCGCAGAGTATTGCGCCAGGGTATTGCGCAGAGTATTGCGCCAGGGTATTGCGCAGAGTATTGCGCCAGGGTATTGCGCAGAGTATTGCGCCAGGGTATTGCAGAGTATTGCGCCAGGGTATTGCAGAGTATTGCGCCAGGGTATTGCAGAGTATTGCGCCAGGGTATTGCAGAGTATTGCGCCAGGGTATTGCAGAGTATTGCGCCAGGGTATTGCAGAGTATTGCGCCAGGGTATTGCAGAGTATTGCGCCAGGGTATTGCAGAGTATTGCGCCAGGGTATTGCAGAGTATTGCGCCAGGGTATTGCAGAGTATTGCGCCAGGGTATTGCAGAGTATTGCGCCAGGGTATTGCAGAGTATTGCGCCAGGGTATTGCAGAGTATTGCGCCAGGGTATTGCAGAGTATTGCGCCAGGGTATTGCAGAGTATTGCGCCAGGGTATTGCAGAGTATTGCGCCAGGGTATTGCAGAGTATTGCGCCAGGGTATTGCAGGGTATTGCGCCAGGGTATTGCAGGGTATTGCGCCAGGGTATTGCAGGGTATTGCGCCAGGGTATTGCAGGGTATTGCGCCAGGGTATTGCAGGGTATTGCGCCAGGGTATTGCAGGGTATTGCGCCAGGGTATTGCAGGGTATTGCGCCAGGGTATTGCAGGGTATTGCGCCAGGGTATTGCAGGGTATTGCGCCAGGGTATTGCGCCAGGGTATTGCAGGGTATTGCGCCAGGGTATTGCAGGGTATTGCGCCAGGGTATTGCAGGGTATTGCGCCAGGGTATTGCAGGGTATTGCGCCAGGGTATTGCAGGGTATTGCGCCAGGGTATTGCAGGGTATTGCGCCAGGGTATTGCAGGGTATTGCGCCAGGGTATTGCAGGGTATTGCGCCAGGGTATTGCAGGGTATTGCGCCAGGGTATTGCGCCAGGGTATTGCGCCAGGGTATTGCGCCAGGGTATTGCGCCAGGGTATTGCGCCAGGGTATTGCGCCAGGGTATTGCGCCAGAGTATTGCGCCAGGGTATTGCAGAGTATTGCGCCAGGGTATTGCAGAGTATTGCGCCAGGGTATTGCGCCAGGGTATTGCGCCAGGGTATTGCGCCAGGGTATTGCGCCAGGGTATTGCGCCAGGGATGGCTGAGGATGGATGGATGGCTGGATCTGTGACTGCAATTGTCATAGATCCAGCCCACAGTGCTGCTGCTGCCATCCGCTCCCTCCCCCTCCCCTCTCACACTGTACCGATCGGTACAGAGAGGGGAGGGAGGAACCGGCGTCATCAAATGACGCCGGTCTGTTTACAAGTGATTGCTCCGTCATTTGACGGAGCGATCACGTGGTAAACGGCCGCTGTCGGCGGCGATTTACCGCGATTCGTGATCCGCCGGGTCCTCTGGACCCGCCGGTCACGGAGTTTCCCGTGTGCGCGCCCCAGGGGGCGCGCGGGAGCGCGATTCTGGGAGGACGTTATATAACGTCCTCCCAGAGTTAAGCAACCACCTTGTCGACGTTATTTGTCGGCAGGTGGTTGTTAAGTGGTTAAATTAGAAATTAATGCAAACCACTTTAATTTTGAAAATGGACGTAATGAAATAAAAATAGGTGATAAATAGTTAATGCAAATGCTCCTCAAGTAAAACTAAGGGCAAAACTTTTTTGTTTCGACAAGTGTTTTTAACACTTTCAGATCCTATCCAAAAATAAAAGAAATGGGACTTTAAAGCAGTGTTTCTCAACTCCAGTCCTCAAGGCGCCCCAACAGGTCATGTTTTCAGGCTTTCCATTATTTTGCACAGGTGATTCGATCACTTTCACTGCCTTAGTAATTACCACAGCTGTTTCATCTGAGGGAAATCCTGAAAACATGACCTGTTGGGGCGCCTTGAGGACTGGAGATGAGAAACACTGCTCTAAAGGATAAGTTCACCTAATAAATAATAAATGCACAATCTTTTTTTGTCAGTAAAAAATGTGTATTTTATGTTTTTATTTTTTTATTTAAGGAGCTTGCATAACATTGCACCCACCATTAGGAGATCATAGGTGCAATACAGGGCTCCTGAAGACTCAAGATAGCTGTCGAGGTACGGGCAGGCCGCTTCTTGAGAGCAGGAAGAATCCATTAACTACGAAGGCGCTCACCAGCACCCTCGCAGTTTGTTGAGAACCACAATCTGTCAGGCGCACTGGCTGACAGTAGTTGTAGTTCATTCATACTCAGGAAACTGTTAATGAATGACACGGCTGTGTGGGTGGCGCCCCACACGGCCGCGTTTTTTTTCAAAAAGTGACAAGGGGTGGGGAGAGAAGATCCCCCTGCCCGCTGTCACAGAATGGGGGAAGATTGGCGGAATTGGCTGCAGGAGCTGGAACATATTTCATCCTAAATACGGGTGTAACATCCAAAAGATGAACGTATTTTCTGAATCACATGTGTCAAACACAAGGCCCGCATGCCAAATCTGACCCACCAGCCTATTTAATGTAGCCCTCGCACCTCTCCTGCAGCTGCAGAACCCTCTCGTCTCCACCCCTACCTTGTCTATGCAGTTGGCAGCAGAGAGAAGGACAGAACTCCTCCACCAAAACCTGCAGCTAACTCCCAGTCCTCCCCTGGACCCTGCACTTTCTAGTTCTCAGCTCTGCACCCATCTTTTGTCCCAGCAGCAGCACAAGGTAAGGGGGTGCACTGTGATGTAAGGGGGGATGCTTTGGACATTTTTAGTCTTACAGGTTCAGCCAGCTCTTTAAGGGCAACCATAATGCTCATGCGGTCTGTGATAAAATTGAGTTTGACACTCCTGCTTTAAATTGTGAAATGCCTATCCTTTTTCCTTTTATTGGTCACTTCAAATATCTTATCCTTGCCACTTTTACATAAAGTGAAAGCCTAAAAGATTATTGATTAGTTGCTATAATGTAAAAATATTATGTTCAAAAAAATGACAAATTAGAAAATGACACCATGTGGTATTATTCAAATTCTCATATGCGGCGCTCCTATCAATATTTAAATTGATACGGTTCACTATTGTCCCAAAGACAACGGTGTTTAAAGGTACACCAGGTGTATGCGATAAATCCTCAGGGCAAAGTTCGAATTATCACATGTAAAAGTGATCACAATAACGTCTACGGAATGTGCACCTTCCTCCAGATCACTTCAAACAGGTGTTTCAAAACTCCCCATAGGGATTGCAACAGTAACAGTCTCATACGAAATCCAAAAGGAAATCCAAACGAGAGATGTCTCCTGCGTGTGTCCTTTTCATAGAGATATGATATGTCATTTTTTTGAATATAAGTTTATTTGTGAATGTGGCTGCTGATGTAGAATATGTTGTAAAGAGTGAGGTTTATCAGCATCTCTACTGTGATAGGATCTAGACTCTTGTTTTACCAAAATTGAACGCCATAGCGCTGGGATAAAAGAAAAATAGGTACCAGTTGCAGCAGTTTTTTTAATTTTCTTTTTTTTTGTTTATAAAAATATTATGTGTTCATTTATAAACTGTCCTTACTATTAGTAATATGTGGGGTGTAGGCCTAAGTATGTGCAGCATTTTCCATGGTTGACTAGATTGTCTGTTCTTTCTTTGCAGTCCGGAGGTGCTGTGGTGACAGAAAGCCAGACCTACAAGAAAAGAGCGGATTTCCTTAGCAATGACGATTATGCGGTATATGTGAGGGAGAACATACAGGTATAGACTTCCTCCCCCCACCCTCATGTTTTTCTGTCCAGGGTTCATCACCTGGCTGAACACTCCTGTTTGTCTTTTTTATTCTTACCTATACCTGAGTGTCAGCAATTCATGTTTGTTAAAGGTTTACATTTTTAGGGTTTTCTTTTTGTATATTTTAAAGGTTGGCATGATGGTTCGCTGCTGTCGCACATACGAAGAAGTTTGTGAGGGCGATGTTGGTAAAGTCATCAAGCTAGACCGAGATGGACTGCATGACCTTAATGTTCAGTGTGATTGGCAGCAGAAAGGTGGAACATACTGGGTGCGATATATCAATGTGGAGCTGTTAGGTTAGTTTGCCTTCTTTGCCTAATGCACATCTAGTTGTAGCATATGTAGGCTGGCTATAAATAAATATATTCTAAACTGATTATTAATAAATTGACAGGTTTCCCACCTCAGAGCTCCCATTCGCACATTAAAATCGGTGACAAAGTCAGAGTGAAGGCATCAGTTACAACACCCAAATATAAGTGGGGGTCAGTTACTCATAGAAGTGTTGGTGTTGTTAAAGGTAACATTTCTGTTTTTCAGTCATGGACTTATACATATACTCGGTTGGGAGTTTTCTAAGGGTTAATATTTGGGCAGAAGATGGTTGCCTATTTTATTTTTTTGCCATATTGGCTTTCAATCACTAGCTGTTAGAAATGATTCATACCTATAAATTCTTGTGGAGAGAATAGGGAGGCTGCAATAAGACATTGGATTCTATTGATAGTGATCTGCTCTAGGATCATGCATGCAGCCTTTTTTTCACCGTTTTAGCTCTATATCATTTATCTTTGGGGAAGTGCAGTAAACACTTGGGGAAAATAGCTGGAACTCGTTGCTGTATGCCACCGAGGTGCATGCATTGCATTATAAGGAGCATGTTTGCCTGTTCTCCAGTGTGCATCCAGTTTGGTGTCTTCTCTTAGAAAAAATTGTTTAGTTTGTTGTCTGTTGACAGGTTTAACTTTTAGTACATCTTAAGGCATGGGTGCTCAACCTGTGGCCCTCCAGCTGTTGCGGAACTACAAGTCCCACGAGGCATTGCAAGCCGCTGACAGTTACAACCATGACTCCCAAAAGCAGAGGCATGATGGGACTTGTCGTTCTGCAACAGCTGGAGGGCCACAGGTTGAGCACCCATGTCACTTAAGGCTTCGGAATGACAAGTCCCAAATCCAGTTACTATATGACGCACAGGCCTCCTAAAGTAAGCAAAAAAAAAAAGTTTTACCTACCTGAATGAGCCAAATCCTTCTTTGTGTCTCATACACTCCCACTACCAGACACTTCAGCTCGCAATGGAGGGTTAAGCAGTACTGTCAATCCAGAGAACAGTGAGTAGGGCAAGACTTCATCAGTGACAATGCTGGCAGCCAGGCCCCCGTCACATCTTTTCATTCCACTTCAGTGCAAGCAGACACAGCCTACATAAATGGCAACAATGCTCTGAATTCCGGAACAGTGCAGCATCGTTGCCATACCATACAGTGACCTGCGTTGGGTGGACTTCACTGGAAAGCTTAACAAGGTATTTGTGAATACCTTTTGAAAATTAGGAGTAACTGTAGGTACAAATACACTTATAAATGGGTGCTCCAAAACATTTTTTAAATGGGAGGCTTTAATTCTACCTTAATCACTGTAAATTGATGAAATGTAAAAATTTGGATTGCGTTATTTAGGTTGTCTTGTTTCGAATAATCATTTGTCTTTTGGGACACATGGCTTTTAATTTTTATTTAACCTTTTAGGGCTTGTGTCGATGGCATCAGTTTGACATCCCTTTTGAGGTGCTTCTGAGATCATTCACAATTCATTATCAGGCGGATTTTGACTTGCATTTGACCTCCTCCTGACTTGCCTCAAGTGGGTTTGGCATTCCTATAGACTTGTCTGATATGAATAAAAGCCTGCCGACACAGGCCCTTTATCTCATGCACTTTATTTCATAAATTTTTGTATGTAATACTTCAGATGCATATAAAACATTGATGTATCGTTGGGTTTTCTAAAAAACAAACAAATGCGTGCTTCATCTGTTCTTCTGATTTCTATGCACTGTTTTATATATTTCCCAATAGCCTTTAGTGCCAATGGAAAAGATGTGATTGTGGATTTCCCCCAGCAGTCGCACTGGACAGGATTGTTGTCAGAGATGGAATTGGTCCCCAGCATACATCCTGGAGTCACGTATGTTTATAGAAGTGGCCTGTATGCGTTTTTTGTTTTATAGTATTGTACTGGGGAAGTATGAAAGCTGCGATTTGCTGATCTGCACTGGTTTCCTGGCTTTTCTAATTCACTGACCCAGGGCAAGTATTCAGATTGGGAGCTTTTATTTCTCTCTCCAATCGGTATGCATTTTCCAGGTCAGTGTCTCAGCAGATATTGAAGCGTAGACAACCTTTTAATAAGGATGTACACTCTTCACTTAACAGTGACCATTTGTAAGGAAATATGTTGTATCAATGTAGTATGTTACTCAGTAGCCCATTATACAGTGATGTGACTTCATTCTAGATGACTTTTTATGCTTAAAGCTAAACTCCATCATTAATATAGAATAGCTTTAGCATGTTACTACAATTTCAAAAGTGGTGCTTCGATCCTTAACCGCTTGTCAACTGCCCACCGTCAAATGACAGTGGGCGGAAGACTCTGTTGTTCTGAGCGAACGTCATATGACGTTGTGCCCTAAAAAGCCACTAGGGGGCGCGCGCTGTGACTGGGGACCCGATGCGTGTGCCCGGCGGCCGCCGGGCACCCGCGATTGCCCAGTAACTGAGCAGGACCGTGGATCTCTGTGTGTAAACTGTCAAACCATGAATCGGACCAAGACAGAAGTGCAGTTAAATAACACTAGTTTAATAATAAATGATAAAAAGGGTAAACAGAGTAAGCGCAGTCAAAACATAGCCAGAGTTCAGTAACCGGATCGTTAGTCTGCAAAGCCAAAGTCCAAAAGCCAGCGATAAAGGTAAAAGAACAGCAAGCAGGATCCGTAGCCAGAGGGAACAGCAGTCAAGCAGGTCTTCAACTGGAATGCAGGAGAAAGTCTCTTGTGATGTTAACACAGGCGAAGGCGAAGATCAAATGAACTGGAAGTCCTTAAGTAGGCAGAGCTGACGAGCAGATCAAAAACAGGTGGATACTGTCGAGATGGAAGCTGGCAATTAGCTGACAATTGACTGACAGCTGAGCTGCCAGCACAGAGAAGGAAGGGCTGAACCCAGCCCTGACGGTACCCCCTCCTCAATGACCCCTCCCCCTCGGAGGACCACCTGGCTTGAGGGGAAAACATCTATGCAAATCACGGACGAGGACAGGGGTATGTACGTCCAAGGATGGGACCCAAGAGCGTTCCTCCAGACCGTACCCCTTCCAATGCACCAGGTACTGAATGTGCCCACGGGAGTCAACAATGGACTGTACTTCATACTCTTCATGGTTCTCAACCTGTATAGGGTGAGAACATGGCACCGGGGTGGTAAAACGGTTGGAGACCAAAGGTTTCAATAAGGAGACATGAAACACATTAGAGATGCGCATATTGGAAGGAAGGCCCAATGCGTAAGCCACTGGGTTTATCCTGCGAAGGATACGGAAAGGCCCAATAAACAGAGGTGAGAACTTCAGAGAAGGAACACTAAGTCGGAGGTTTCAAGATGACAGCCAGACCCTGTCCCCGACCTGGTAGGAAGGCGCAGGCAGGCGTCTGCGGTCAGCATGGAGTCTGTACCTCTCGTTAGCCTGTCGCAAAGCCTCCTGGACTTGTACCCAAGTGGAATGAAGACCACGGAGAAGTTCCTCTAATGCAGGAATACTCTGAGGAACAAACGAATCAGGCAACATGGAAGGTTGGAAACCATAATTCGCCACAAACGGGAAGCAGAATTCAGAGCGCTATTGTGAGCAAACTCAGCCCATGGTAAGAGGTCTGACCAGTTGTTGTGATGGTTAGAAATCTAGCAACGCAGGAATTGCTCCAAGGACTGATTGGCTCGTTCTGCAGCCCCATTAGACTGTGGATGATACGCAGAGGAGAAGGCAAGCTGAATTCCCAACTGTGCACTAAAGGCTTGCCAGAACCGGGACACAAACTGACTTCCCCTGTCAGAGACAATGACTTTGGGTAGGCCATGTAAACGAAAGATCTCCCGAGCAAAAATGGAAGCCAGTTCCTTAGACGTAGGCAACTTCTTAAGTGAAATACAGTGAGACATTTTCGAGAACCGGTCTACCACTATAAGGACAACTGTGTTGCCCTGGGAGTTGGGTAACTCCACAATGAAATCCATAGACAGGTGGGTCCAGGGCCTCTCACCATTGGGTATGGGCTGTAGGAGGCCCACTGGAAGGTGTCGTGGAGTGAGTCTTACCCTGAGCACACACGGAACAGGCAGCTACGAAGGCGGCTACATCGGCACATAGACTAGGCCACCAGAATGAACAAAAAAAAAATGTGTAGCGCTAAACTAAATGAGGACTGCACTCTGATCGAGAGCAGTATATGGCAGTGATATATGATTAAACGGTCAACATAACATCTAAAGACAGATGTATGAAAATGTTCAAATAATCCACTGTGATATAAAAATGTTCAAATAATTGTGTAGCATAAAAAATCACCAGAAGAAATTAAGTTCATTAATGAAAACAAAAATTGAATGCTGATGAAAAAATTATGAATGACAATCAAAATAATAGTGCTCCCAAAAAAACTTGACGTGAAGTGACCACCACCAATCGGTTGTAGAGAAGGCTTACCGGAGAGAGTGGACCCCAAAAACATAAGTTCAGAGGGTCAACCAGGCAAGGGTAAGCCGCTGTGGACAGCGAATCTTCAGCAGAAATTCAAGTGGAAACCTCAAGCTTCAATCCAAGGCAGAAAAGTTATCGCTCCTATCCGGATATGCGATGAGACTTACGGACAGTGCCCGGTGAGGGCCAGGTGGTGTTTACCAGATGAACTGCGAAAAAGTAAAAAGGAAAGAAAAGGCACATAGTGTAATACTGTAGAAAAATGGTATTTTAATGTAGGTAGGAACACTTGCATTTAGAGAGTGTAACAGCGCTTATCAAAAAATGGCAACAGTAGGGTCAACTGACGCATTTCGCATCCAAATGCATCGTCTCGGGTGATCCCCCACTGCTGCCCTCCATGAGTTTATAGATAGTGTTACCCCTTGTTTGAGAGGCCATCCCCTGGGCGTCCATGTGTTGATAAATCACTTCCTGGTTCAACCAAGATGGAATCCCAGTGTGTGTTCCAAGCCTCTACCTGAAACGCACTCCATATAATGTAATAGTACAAAATTTGGAGGTGTACCAACATGGCCGCCCACATTGTGTATCAAGCCTCCCTTTGGTTCTAATTTAATGGGCTGGGCTATCTGTTAAGTATTGTGTCTAAATAAATAGTCAAAGAAAAGCATGCCCAGCCTTTGTGTGCAAGGCGACAGGCTTAATATAACTAGGCAGTGCCATTGTATGCAGCGGAAACTCCGCCAAGCCACGAGTCTAGCGGCCGCATTAGATTACTGGCTTGTGTGTCAAGCCTCATTCGGATTTCCAAATGCGGATCTGGCCTCGCTTTGACATTCTGAATGTGACACAGTGCTGCTTGCGTGTCACGCCTCGATCAGACGTTCGGGCGCGCACCAAGCCTCACTGTGAAATTATTGACGTCGCACGTCCGCAATTGAGATTGGGACGGGCGGCGCAACGTTACCTGCAACTCCATAAGGAGACGCCCATAAAGGGGGATATACTAACGGTGTAAGTGCGATCACATGACGCCTCGCCAGCCAATCAGAATCTGGGCATCAGCCTGGAGAAAATACATTGTGAGATGGAACGCAATAATAAATGCGTTCCAACTGAGGCTGACGAAAGGACTAAGATCAATTGATAGATTTTTCCTATAGATTGATTAATCAAAGGACTTTACACTATGCAAGTCATTCCACCAAAAGGTAAAAACCATACGAATTGTAAATATTTAATTAAAACCAGAAATGACTTGGTATAATAAAAGGTAAATCACGAAAATAAAATATTAGAACTAAACCTGGACACGGTCCATAATGTGGTATTTGGAGGTGTGTGAAATAAATCACGCTCCTCTACAGGGCTTCAAAAACACCCCTGTGTCCCTATGCAGGCCATATTGGTGTGCTGGAAGTGATTCAGATGGAATGTGATTAAATGGGTGGATGCCCCCCATATGTTAGTGTTTAAACACACCCAAGGAATGTACTCCCACAAGGTACATAAGATAACATTATATATATTTCTATATGTACATGGCCTACTACTAATCATGTTTTTATGTCATAATTATATGTATAACAAAAATAAATAAAATACGACGAGTTAAAATATTAATGAAGGAGAAAACTGAAATAGGCCCATATCTATCTAGGATTGATTGATGAATGAATTAATGTCCCACTCGACATTCAAACCGGAAGGCGTGTGCGACTAACTCATAAATCCAGTATGTTTCAAGTTGCGATACACCCCTGGTTTTAGGGCTGCCCCTCCAAGGGGGAACAAATTGATCTATTACCAGAAATTGCGTGCCGGCAGGGTTTCTATTATGATGTGCCCTATAGTGCCTCGGTATTGTGTGCTGTGTGTCACCACTAAGAATAAGAGCTACATGCTCTCCAACACGCACAGAAAAAGATCGTATGGTGCGGCCGACATATTGTTTACCACATTGGCAAGTTCTGAGGTAAACCACGTATTTAGTGGCGCATGTGCAAAAACGCTTGATGGGATAAATTTTACCCGTAATGGTAGAATTAAATTCCAAAGTCTTACTTCTCCCTGAAGAATTGAATTTAGCTATGAGTAAGCACTATAATAGTGTGAAACGCGTCAGCTAGATGTGACCAGTTTGCCGTGTCGTGCAGTGTGTTTTTTGTTTCCTGAACCTTTTGGAATAAAGGCTTTTTAATCGGAGTGCTGCTTCCAGAAGTGATTTTCTTTTCTTTTTGATCATAATTGCATTTGCCTGCACCCTTGGCTGCTGGGAGGAGGCATTGTCAGGGATTTCCACACCTGAGCGGCTCCCTCTTTCCCGTCTCTTCAAATCTTCTGGATCATTGCTACCCAGTGTTGACCAGCTCGGAGTGGATTCTCACCTTCTCATTTACTTTCATCTGAATTTAGCTCATTCCAGCAACCAGCCTGTCATGGATATCAATACATCAAACACATCTGCCAACGAACCTGGTCACAGTAGAACTTTCATGGCACCCTCTGACAACCCCCTTAGATCGGGACTACAGGCTCTACAGCTTCAGCCCACGGATGACAAAATTGTTTCCCTAACAAGCATCTTTAGGAAGCTCGAATCGGTGATGGCCAAGGAAATTCGAATTTATTGGGACATTAATTCGCTTTCTGACTATGTGGCATTGTTACGCATCCCCCGAGGTCTCAGAATCAAGAAGTTCCCTACGTCTGACCTCCTGAATGAGGCTTTAAAACAAGAATGGACAGATACACTTAGCTCATGCTCTCTTAAATTAATGGAGATACTCCTTAAATCAAAGAGCCAAGAAATAAGCATCATACAATCAGAAATGGCAGACATTCAGAGCAGTCTCACGGAATTGCAGACACATCCTGAGTTTGCGGAATTAGATAGCCGCTTGAACAAAAGACTGGACAAGTTGGAAAGGCATGTCATCTCTACCAAAACCACCAAAATGACCCGGGACAAAGTCGACTACGAAAGCGGGAATGTTTATACCTGGAAGAAGATGCATTTTCAATCTGGTCGATCACGGAAAAACCAACCGAAGAAAGTCAGCTTTTCCGATTTAGAACATGATCCGGGCAATGACACCATGGCTACATCCGCATCGGACTCTTCACTTGAACGTCCATCGAGGTCTTCCATCCTGGATCATTCACAGGACGGCATTCCATCTGGAAACCCTCGGGGGTCCCACACAAAAGCCAAATTGAAGGGCGCAACAAGAAAACCCGGAGAGGAGGGAAAAGACACTCGCACATCAAAGAAAACCCCATACATCTTGCGGGGGACAAAGAAATAGAGGTCACCAATGTCATTAACATCTCGAGCAGAACGTTAAGTGACAAAGATAAGGGCATTTTATCCAAGGGACTAAACTTTTGCCCTACCAGGCATTTTGACCTTTTCAACACCTTATTGGACGTTAATAAGTTCTCCCGTTCCTTAACACTTAAACACTATTTTGATTTTCCCATGGAAGCAGAGGATACCTCCTGCGGTGATCGGGATATGGGTGAGTGTCCTTATTCTCCAGTACTGTTTTCCGAAGTATGCGCTCTCCAAGAGCTTGTGGATTTGGCCACTGAGTCCAGTCCTTGCCCCGTTGACCCCACTGATGTCCCTAATAGTATTTCATTTAAACTCAGATCGGACTTTTATCCGGTGGGGTCGCGGGGCAAGGATCTCGACCTCTTTCAACGAATGGTCGAGAAGGATCTCACCCATCTGGCTCGCGATTGCCGTAGGAGGTCTGCTTCCCACAACTTGTCTCTATTAGAACATAAGGCCCTCAGGAATTTAGAAATGGACAAGAACGGGGGCGTGGCCTGACAGGGAATGGAGTAGGACGCATGTGAAAAGAGCTCCGAGCATTAATCCTGCTAAACCGCTGATCCTGCTACCCTAAGGCATTCCTACAGACCCCAGCCGCCGGTGGATAGTGCTGGAACACATCCTGCCATGTCTCCGCCGAAAGGGCAAAGCGCAGCCATCGCTAAACTTGATCAATATCGCCGCCAGGACAAAGACACTCTGGGGGAAGATGGCGGCGCCGCGTGCTCTGACCAGGCCGCACCAGGCAGAGATACAGAAAAGCTCCTGGAAGCCATCACCTATTGCCGCACCTCGCTCACCTCTCAAATCGAGGAGGTTAAGGTAGATATTTCCCGTATGAGGCAGGGTGTCCAGAAACTGCGGGAGAGGGTTAAGGAGACTGAGACTCGTGTTAGTGAGGTGGAGGACGCCATACCCCCGCTCCGGACGGGCGCCGACCGTATGCAACTCCAGATCTCCCAGCTTGCACAGAAGCAAGATGAGATGGAGAATAGGATTCGGAGGTGTAATCTCCGCTTCATAGGAATACCGGAGGGAACGGAGGGGGGGGACCCTACCTCTTTCCTGGAGCAGCTCCTCATTACCACTTATGGCCGTGACGCCTTCTCTCCAATCCTTACAGTGGAGAGCGCACACCGCATGCCGGCTAAAGCCCCTCCGCAGGGGGCTCCCCCCCGCACGATTATCGCCAAGTTTTTGAACTTTAAAGACCGGGATGCGGTGTTAAGAATGGCTAGAGAGAAGGGCAACATTGAGCTGGGCAACTCCAGGATAGCAATCTTCCCAGACTTCTCCGCGGACGTGCAGCGCCGCCGCCAGGGTTTCATGGAGGCCAAGAAGAGGCTCAGGATCAAACATCTCAAATATTCTATGTTATTCCCGGCGCGTCTCAGGGTGGAAAGGGACGGCCGAGTGGTTTTCTTTGAGGATCCAGCCGATGTTATCGCCTGGCTTGAGCGCCCGGATCGTTCCAGACGCGCGGATGAATAAGTGATCCCTCACCATGTATCCTGATTCCTGCAAAAACCCTTGTGATGACTCCTCTGCCTGGATTGCTCGGTATGTGCCGTCTCCCCTGTCCCCCCCCTCTATACGGCCCCCTACACGGATATCTTGCCTAAGACCCCTTTAGACTGCCGGCCCCCTCCCCCCCCCCCCCGTCTTTTTGCTTCCTCCTCTAGAAGCACTTTTCCCATTATCTGGCGAACTGGCCCCATGCATTATCCTGCCTGTTGGTTTACAGTCCTTTTTCCTACTAATGACAGGGACACATACTTGGAGCATCTATGGTCCTACGTTTTGTTTTTGACTATTCTTTGCAGCGATTAGTCGCCCCCACAGCAACGAGGATAAAAACTGTGTCGGTAAGATCCAGGGGGGACTACATTTTTGGACAGCCCTCCCCCGAGTGCGGGGACGGTTGTGGTTAGCCATCTGTTTTTGGCTAGTGACTCCCCTGGAGTTATGGCCCCAGGCTTCTTATACGCCTTCAACATACGTGGGCCTCTTTGATTACTCCGACACTTATCTAGTTGTTCTTCTGAGTTTTGTTATGGGTCATACCCGCACCAGTTGGGGTGGGTGCAGGGTGGGGTGGGGGGTGGGTTTCGGTTGGTTAAATTTTCTATACGGCAATACATGTATATTTTTGAAGTCCTTAATTTTTTACCGGATGAGACTCCTTCAAATTTTGTATTTACAATGTACCGCAATATATATACAGCTTGACGGGTTGGATATGGTATATATTGGGTGCTTGGGGTGGAGGGGCTGGACTCCCCCTGGTGCAAAGCTAATCCCACATCTCCTCGAATGGCCACACTAAAATTTCTTACCTGGAATGTCCGGGGTCTGGGAGATAAGATAAAGAGATCTGCAGTATTCGCACTTCTCAAGAAACAGAGAGCTGATATAGTAGTGTTGGTGGAGACGCATGTGGATGGGCGGCTTCAGATGGCGCTCCGTCGGCCCTGGGTGGGATGGGCATACCATTCGACCCACTCTACCCAGGCTCGCGGGGTTTCGGTGTTGGTCGCCAAGACGGTCCACTTTGAGTTGGGTGCTGTACTCACGGACCCACAGGGCCGCTACGTATTCCTCTCAGTCAAAATATATGGTGAGCCGCTCCTGATTCTCGCAATATATATACCTCCACCATTTAGTTCTGTCGTTATTTCTGAGGGTCTGTTGTTTATGTCTCGCCATCCTTCGACACAGGCGATCTGGCTGGGGGACTTCAACGCTACCATGAATCCTGGCCTTGACAGGCCTCAGCCAGCACCGTCGTGTGCCAATGCCCAGACGAGCTCCAGGCTTTCCAGACTCATCTCTGCTTTTGGTCTCATTGACACCTGGCGGTATAAGTTCCCCCAAGCCAGAGCTTATTCATGCTTTTCAGCCTCCCATAAAACCATGTCCCGTATTGACTTGATTTTTGTATCCGATGCACTAGCACCCCGCTTATTAGAAGCGGGGTTCTCCCCTAGGCTACTATCGGACCATAGTCCGTACTGGGTCACTTTATCATTGCCACTGGATAAACCTCCGCTTTCTTGGAGGTTGAACCCATTTTGGCTGTCTCTGTTGTCAGAGGATGATGAACTTACCTGTGTTTGGACCGACTTCTTTGAGGATAACGACACGTCTGCCCCTCTGGATATGGTCTGGGAATCCTTTAAATTACATGCCCGTATGGTCCTATCCACCCGCATTAATAGATTTAAGGCTGCTTCGGCGGATGCATTGGACAGAGCCCTGTCTGATCTGTCGGCCACGGAGAGGTCCTTTGTAGATGACCCCTCTCCAGTACATGCCGACCTTCTTAAACTTCAATCCAGGGTGGTAGACCAGATTCAATATGAGGCTGCCAGACGTAAACAATTTTTTGCTAGGCAGAAGTTCTTTGAGCAGGGGGAAAAAGCGGGCAAACTGCTGGCTTACATGGTTCATCAGGAGGATAGGCCCCCAACTGTTATTACACTCACTGATGCAGACGGCAGCATGATTTCTGAACCGCGAATGGTGTCAGACCGATTTCGAGACTTTTTTAGTCAGCTATACACATCCCAGACGGCCGGCACAGACGACCAGCTGACGGAATTACTTGCAGGAATTGAATTCCCAAAACTGACAGATGAGCAGATGACCAATCTAGAGGCCCCCCTTACCTCAGATGAAGTGCTGGCGGCAATTGCTGGCTTCCACAGCTCTAGGGCCCCAGGTTCCGATGGTCTGCCTATTGAATTTTATACACAATATAGTGAAATACTTGTCCCTAGACTCCTCGCCCTATATAACTACCTCTTTGAGACCACTGTTCTCCCCCCCTCTATGAGAGAGGCTATTATAGTTCTCATACCTAAACCAGGCAAAGACCTGGGTTTGCCAGAGTCGTACAGGCCTATATCTCTCCTGCAGGTTGATGTAAAGATCCTCGCAAAAATCCTGGCTTTACGCTTGAACCAGGTAATTCTGAGTCTTATTCATACAGACCAGGCTGGCTTTATGCCGGGTCGCAATACTTCGTTTAACCTGAGGAGACTTTATATCAATCTGCAGGCAATACACTCGGAGGTTGGCTCTCGGGTGGTGGTGGCCTTGGACACGGCCAAGGCCTTCGACTCAGTGGAGTGGAGGTACTTGTGGAGCTGCTTGCGGGGATTCGGTTTTGGTCCGGGTTTCATTAAATGGGTCCAGATCCTATACCAAGCCCCTAGGGGCAAGGTCGTTGCCAATGGCTGGACGTCTACCCCATTTGACCTGACCAGGGGCACTAGACAGGGGTGCCCTCTGTCCCCTTTGCTCTATGCTCTAGCAGCCGAACCTTTGGCAATCTCCATTAGGAATGACCCCAGGATACGTGGTCTTAGCTCAGGATCCCTAATAGAAAAAATTAGTCTATATGCGGATGACACGTTACTCTACCTAGCAGACTCAGACATCTCCCTACATACTGCGCTACAGATCATAGAGCGATTCGGGTCTTTTTCTGGCCTCAAAATAAATTGGGATAAGTCACAAATATTGCCCATTGACAGTTTCCCCCCATCTGTCCAACAAGACCATCTCCGAGTGCAGCGGGTCAGCCAGATTAAGTACTTGGGAATCTCTGTCTCCAGATCTCCAGCCGACTATATCGCCCTAAATATAGAACCCCTGTTTAGTTTACTGAAGTCCAAGATCCAGATATGGGCCAGATTGCCTTTGGGCATCTGGGGCCGGGTGAATATTGTAAAAATGATTCTCTTACCTAAAATGCTTTATATGTTCTGGCACTCACCTATTTTTATACCCCTGAAATACTTTAAACAACTAGAATCCCTCCTCAAGTCATTTGTGTGGGGTGGAAATAGACATAAACTGGCTTGGAGGACACTTAAAAACCCTACGGACCTGGGGGGGTTGGCCCTCCCGGACCTGGACTCATACTACCTGGCGGCCCAGCTGTCGCAGCTATACCATATAGATAAAACTGACAGACTCCGATTTCTTACCCTACTATGTCCGTCGTGGGTTCGGTGCACCTCTGACCCCCTGATGGCAATTGCCGTGGGGCGGAGTGGCAGTGAATCAGACGGCGACCGTAAGTCGCTATTATATCAATACAGACGAATCTGGGACATTGCTTCTAAACAGGTCAAGATCCCACCTATTAACGATTTCACCCCTATCTGGCACAATAAGAGTCTCCCTGAACTGCGCCTGATTCCTGACACGGAGGTATGGAGTAGGAGGGGGATTCTATATTTGCACCACATACTAGTCGACGGGACCCTTAGGAATTTTGACAATCTTCAGGAGCGATATGCACTTCCTAGATCCATGCACTACAGATTCCTACAACTCCGTCATGCTGTGCGAGCTCAGTTCCCCTCCTCCATCCCACAACCCACCCCCAACGCCCTGATGGCAGTGATCAAGGGCTCAGACCCTCGCAGGTTGATCTCTGACTTCTACAATATGCTTCTCACTCCGTCTGCTACTACCTTAGCATACAGTCTCAAACCAAGGTGGGAGAGGGATGTGGGATCGATGGAGGATGAGGAGTGGAGTGAGGCACTTGATGCTTGCAAGGCCGTTTCGCCCAGACTGTCGGATAGATTGTCCCAACTGTACATTTTACATCGTGCCTACCTTACTCCTCTCCGAATGGCTCGTTTCAAGCCCGGGGCGAGTACGGAGTGTACGATGTGTAAGCAAGACACCGGCACGTTCTTTCACTTGATTTGGGCGTGTCCTCGACTTCAGAACTTGTGGAAACAAATAGTAGATTTCCTTCATGATGATATGGGGTCCCCCCTGACCCTGGACCCAAAATTATGCCTGCTGGGTATTTTCCCCGGTGCTGAACCGGATAAATTCACTAAAATGTTCGTACATGAAACACTTTTTTCAGCTAAGAAGATTATAGCTAGACACTGGATGAGGCCCACACCCCCTAGTTTCTCTGAGTGGAAAGCGGATGTGAATGCCGCTTTGCCTTATAAGAAAATTATATATCTTAATAGAGGATGCCCAGACAAATATAACAAAATCTGGGACAGGTGGCTTTCGGTATCTGAAACTTGTATGGGCTGACCCTGACATATGTAGCCCTCAAGATATTCTACCATAGACAGTCTTCCAGCCCTGTCTCTGTCTGATCTGTGAATGTCGATGTATTGGTACTTGTAGTTAAGCCTTATTACTGTTATTGCCATATACCCTGTTATGACATGCTTCATGTGTACAGTTTAATAAAAAACGTTTAATATAAAAAGAAATGGACAAGAACATTGTCATTCGCAATGCGGATAAGGGTGGGCTGGTGGTGGTTCTTGACTCTGACACTTACCAAAGCGAGGCCCTACGTCAGTTGTCTGACAGCAATACCTACACTCCACTCAAAGGTGATCCCACCACTACTTTCTCTGCCAAACTTTCCTCTTTGTTGGACACAGCAGTCCATGCGGGAATTTTCTCAGACAAAGAAAAACTGTTATTCATTCCCACTGATCCCGTGATGCCAGTGTTCCATCACCTGCCAAAAATTCACAAAGGCCTGGACCCACTTATGGGCAGGCCCATAGTGGCAGGTATTGGATCGCTCAATGAGCGCCTGGGAGAATGGATCGATGGCCAACTCCAGCCATTAGTTGTCAATCTCCCAGGCTACCTACGTGACACCAAACAATTGCTCATAAAACTTAGGGATTTTCAGTGGAAAGCAGAGTATAGGTGGATCACTTGCGACGTGACTAGTCTCTATTCGAGTATCCCTCATGACCTGGGTGTTTTGGCGGTGTCCACCTTTCTCAAAGAATCCGGGAGGTATTCATTGGCATTACAGGAGTTCATCCTGTTGTCATTGCATTACTTACTCACACATAATTTTTTCATGTTCGACGGGGGTTATTATCTCCAAAAGTGCGGGGCCTCCATGGGAGCGAAATTTTCACCTTCCCTGGCCAATCTTTATATGGGATTTTGGGAGAGGTCCCGCATTTTTGGACATGATAGCCCCCGTCGTTCAGATACGGTTTTCTTTTGCAGGTTCATTGATGACCTCCTGTTTGTTTCCTCTAATGAGGAGACAAACTTACAGGACTGGTTGGATCATTTTAATGACAATTCCATGAACCTTCGCTTCACGGGGGAATTAGGCATCACTTCCATAGATTTTTTGGATGTCTATTTGTCGGCTGCCAATGATGTGGTAGTCACAGGCATTTACAGAAAACCCACAGCAGGCAATGCCCTCCTTAGAGCAGACTCGGGTCACCCCAGCCACACTATTCGCGGGGTCCCGGTTGGACAATTCCTCAGGCTCCGCCGGTTGTGCAGCAGACCTGAGGATTTTGCCACTGAGGCAGTAAACATGACCCAACGGTTCATTAGTAGGGGTTATCCCCCTAACATTGTAAAAAAAGCCTCCAAAGCTGCGAGTGTCATTCCTAGGGAGACTTTACTTCGGAATTATCCGAATAAACATAAAAACCGAGTGGCACTGCCCTTCAGTGGAATTCCGGTATTCTCTACACCGTACAGTTTTGAATTTAGCAAAATAAAATCTACTATCGAGAAATACCTTCCCATTCTACTGAATGACCCTGCCTATCACGCAATACTCTCTAGGGGGGTCAAATCAGTGTCCCGTAGAGCCCCCACCTTGGGCAGCTGTCTCTCCCCCAGTCTTTTCTCAAGTAAATCTTCGGCCACTAATTGGTTGCACTTTCAGGGCACCTTTAGATGTGGAATGCCTCATTGTAACTACTGTAGACACATAAAAACAGGTGATACAGTTTTGTCAAGCACCAATCACAATTCTTTTGACATCAAGCAATTTATTAATTGCAACACAAAGTTTTTGGTATATGTGATTAAATGCGAACAGTGCGATATCCAATATGTCAGAAGAACTACTAGGAGACTCAAGGATAGACTGTATGATCACCTGTATGACATACAGAAAGACAGAAACACAAATGTCGCGAGGCACTGGGTATCTGTACACCAAAAAAATGTCTCATGCCTGTCCATACAAGGCATGGAAAAAATCAGCTCGCCTGCCAGGGGGGGAGACAAGTTCAGGACACTGTGCAGGCGTGAGGTCTATTGGATTTTCTCGTTGGATACTAGGATACCGGCGGGCCTCAACTTTGAATGGGATGTATCCCATTACTATGACTAGTCCTCACGTCCTGCACGGTGTCCTTTTCAATGTCTGTCATCTATGTAGGTTTGCTGAGGTTTGGACTGTGTTTTGTCCCTGACGTGCATTTACACATTCGGAACGCTGTCAGAGGCTTCCATTTCATTTCATTTTATTTATTTTACTTAGTTACCATGACATTGATTGCTCATTGATCGCTTTTTGCATGTTTCAATTTTCGTGGTCTTAGTAGTATTATCCACAATATTTATGGAACATGAAAGTTCTACTATTTTATTGGGACCAATCTCCTCATTTTTTCTTCTTTTATTGCTTTTTTAGCATTGAATTACAATTCACATGGTCTTGAAGAAACAACATGGACTTGGTCTCTCATTTGTACAAATTATCGTTTAGTGGTAGATTGTAACGATTAGGTTGTGTCATTACATGTTTTACACATCTTTTTCGGTTTTGTTTCGAGTGTTTCATAGTCTTATCTTTTTAGTTCATGTTGGTACTGTCATGTCATTTTTGATAGCATGTATTGCTTTGGATGTATACAGACATAATTATGTATATGCAGGCGACATAACTATAATCTTCCATCTTGGAGGCAAAAATATGCTCATACATGTAGGATAACTGCATTTCAAACTGCATTCTGAATCCTATCATAGATGTAACAGATGCAATAGATGCAACACTATATTGGTATTTGTTGAGCGTCTACAATCATGTCGGTATCATGTATGCCTATTCTAGTCGGGATCCAACCACAAGGCTATTATCATTATGGTCATTTTTTTAATAAACATTTTCCACACAGATACTTGCTCCAGTATAAAACCGTTCACACAGAACCATTCTGTGTACCTTTCCACACCTTGATTGGACATATTGACTTCCATCGAGGTGTCTATGGTCGGATGTGCATCCTAAACTGATGCACATAATTTTGGAACGACTACTTACATAGACACACGTCTATAGCGGGCTACCTATGTGTGCACTTAAATCTGTGGGTTCACAATGACATATTCTTGTTGGCCCGGGATTCACATGCATTTTTGTCCCGAAACAGACAGGCACACCTGCACACGCTCTCTCATTATCTCTATCTTTATCCTTATATTTATCACTTACATATATGGACATATTCATAACCTTTATAGTTTGTTAGTTCGCCAAATGCATACCTATTACCTAGACCACCTAAACACTTTACATATCATCTTATTAAGTCCCTTTATGCATGCTTTATATGGACTGGTGATGGCTAATTGACATTGGCCAATTTCAATCAATTTAAACAAATTTATTCGTGCATGTGTGTCCATCTATCATGCACGCTGCATGGGTCCAATGTCCCTCCACACCATATTATATCGTACCATATTCACATCAGCATATTTGCAGTTTCATACATAATTTTAGTCTGTATTTAATTTCCGTTTAGAGCATATGCTGAGAACATTTTGCATTTAGGACTCCAGGGGAGGTACATGCATTGAGCACCTTTGTGCAGCTTTTAAGCATACATGCATATATATATATATATGTGTGTTTTTACACATGCACACTGTTTACTCACATACATCCATCTACTGAATGTATTTACAGCAGTTTATTGCTATATATTGCATACCCCATGGGACGACCTTCATCCCAACAGACAAAAGGGACATACACTCACATACAATCACAATTTGTTCAGATATCGGTTTATTTAAAACATCTGTTTTTTTCACAGTATTTTTTACGTCACAAACCATCATAAAACATAAAAATATATAAAAAATATATTAATAGAATTAACAAAAAATAGAAAACAAAATAGAAATAAAAATAAAAAGTCACATGGACATATCACTACGGACCAGTCAGCATTAATACATACTAAATGGTCTAGATTAATTAAACACATGATACACTTTTATTTACAAGTTCTAATATATATTTTCCATATACTTTTCACTAATATATATATATATGTTTCATGGGATATCTTTTCATTTCACTATCCTACACCTTATATTTTACACACACACCCTTCTCACACACTTTCTCACAAGATTGTATGCATGGTGAGGCACTTTTCCCTTTTTTTTTTTTATCGTGGTTAGTGGACCACACCCATTTCACTTGAATCACTCCATGTCCATCAATCTCCAATTAATTAATTAATTATTTTCACCTTGGGGTTGGATCCTATGACTTCCCCTAAAAAAAAAAGAAAAAAAAAAAATGTTTGAATGTCGAGTGGGACATTAATTCATTCATCAATCAATCCTAGATAGATATGGGCCTATTTCAGTTTTCTCCTTCATTAATATTTTAACTCGTCGTATTTTATTTATTTTTGTTATACATATAATTATGACATAAAAACATGATTAGTAGTAGGCCATGTACATATAGAAATATATATAATGTTATCTTATGTACCTTGTGGGAGTACATTCCTTGGGTGTGTTTAAACACTAACATATGGGGGGCATCCACCCATTTAATCACATTCCATCTGAATCACTTCCAGCACACCAATATGGCCTGCATAGGGACACAGGGGTGTTTTTGAAGCCCTGTAGAGGAGCGTGATTTATTTCACACACCTCCAAATACCACATTATGGACCGTGTCCAGGTTTAGTTCTAATATTTTATTTTCGTGATTTACCTTTTATTATACCAAGTCATTTCTGGTTTTAATTAAATATTTACAATTCGTATGGTTTTTACCTTTTGGTGGAATGACTTGCATAGTGTAAAGTCCTTTGATTAATCAATCTATAGGAAAAATCTATCAATTGATCTTAGTCCTTTGGTCAGCCTCAGTTGGAACGCATTTATTATTGCGTTCCATCTCACAATGTATTTTCTCCAGGCTGATGCCCAGATTCTGATTGGCTGGCGAGGCGTCATGTGATCGCACTTACACCGTTAGTATATCCCCCTTTATGGGCGTCTCCTTATGGAGTTGCAGGTAACGTTGCGCCGCCCGTCCCAATCTCAATTGCGGACGTGCGACGTCAATAATTTCACAGTGAGGCTTGGTGCGCGCCCGAACGTCTGATCGAGGCGTGACACGCAAGCAGCACTGTGTCACATTCAGAATGTCAAAGCGAGGCCAGATCCGCATTTGGAAATCCGAATGAGGCTTGACACACAAGCCAGTAATCTAATGCGGCCGCTAGACTCGTGGCTTGGCGGAGTTTCCGCTGCATACAATGGCACTGCCTAGTTATATTAAGCCTGTCGCCTTGCACACAAAGGCTGGGCATGCTTTTCTTTGACTATTTATTTAGACACAATACTTAACAGATAGCCCAGCCCATTAAATTAGAACCAAAGGGAGGCTTGATACACAAGGTGGGCGGCCATGTTGGTACACCTCCAAATTTTGTACTATTACATTATATGGAGTGCGTTTCAGGTAGAGGCTTGGAACACACACTGGGATTCCATCTTGGTTGAACCAGGAAGTGATTTATCAACACATGGACGCCCAGGGGATGGCCTCTCAAACAAGGGGTAACACTATCTATAAACTCATGGAGGGCAGCAGTGGGGGATCACCCGAGACGATGCATTTGGATGCGAAATGCGTCGGGTGACCCTACTGTTGCCATTTTTTGATAAGCGCTGTTACACTCTCTAAATGCAAGTGTTCCTACCTACATTAAAATACCATTTTTCTACAGTATTACACTATGTGCCTTTTCTTTCCTTTTTACTTTTTCGCAATTCATCTGGTAAACACCACCTGGCCCTCACCGGGCACTGTCCGTAAGTCTCATCGCATATCCGGATAGGAGCGATAACTTTTCTGCCTTGGATTGAAGCTTGAGGTTTCCACTTGAATTTCTGCTGAAGATTCGCTGTCCACAGCGGCTTACCCTTGCCTGGTTGACCCTCTGAACGTATGTTTTTGGGGTCCACTCTCTCCGGTAAGCCTTCTCTACAACCGATTGGTGGTGGTCACTTCACGTCAAGTTTTTTTGGGAGCACTATTATTTTGATTGTCATTCATAATTTTTTCATCAGCATTCAATTTATTTTTGTTTTCATTAATGAACTTAATTTCTTCTGGTGACTTTTTATGCTACACAATTATTTGAACATTTTTATTATTTGTGGATTATTTGAACATTTTTATATCACGGTGGATTATTTGAACGTTTTTTTCATATATCTGTCTTTAGATGTTATGTTGACCGTTTAATCATATATCACTGCCATATACTGCACTCGATCAGATTGCAGTCCTCATTTAGTTTAGCGCTACACATTTTTGTTTTGTTGGTTTTTTACCATTTTCAACTGGTTGTGTGAGCTGCTATACAACTAGGCAGCGCGGATTTTTTTGTATTTGTAGGCCACCAGAATTGTTGGGAAATGGCCCAAAAGAGTTGATTCTTCCAGGGTGGCCAGCAGCCTTGGGAGAATGGTAAGTCTGGAGCACGGCAGTACGCAGACTCTGGGGAACAAAGCAGCGGTCACAAGGTTTCTTAGGAGGGGCATTGACCTGAGCCGCCAGAATTCTGTCACCCAAAGGAAAGGTGAGACTGGTGCGAACTGTAGCCAGAATACGATCAGGAGGAATTACAGGAACCGGAACCGACTCCATCTTGGAAGTGGAGGAAAATTGTTGTGACAAGGCGTCAGCCCTTACATTCTTAGTACCGGGTAAGAATGAGACAATGTAATTGAAACTCGACACGAAAAGAGCCCATCGTGCCCTTCTGGGAGAGAGGCGCTTAGCCTCAGACAAGAATGTGAGATTCTTATGGTCAGTAAGAATAAGAACCGGCACAGTGGTACCTTCAAGGAGATGTCTCCATTCTTTCAGGGCTAAAATGATCGCCAAAAGCTCTCTGTCACCAATCTCGTAATTGCACTCCGCAGGTGACAATTTCTTGGAAAAGTAGCCACACGGATGCATAGCGCTGTCAGAGCTAGGACGTTGAGACAGAAGGGCGCCAACTCCAGTCTCAGAAGCATCGACTTCAAGGATAAAAGGCAACGTGGGATCAGGATGTGCCAACACAGGAGCAGAAACAAAGGTAGTCTTAAGACTCTCAAAAGCCCTAATGGACTCTGGAGACCAACTCTGTGGGTTACCGTCCTTTCTGGTCATATCAGTCAGGGGCTTGACCAGAGACGAGAAGTTACGAATAAACTTCCGATAATAGTTGGCGAAGGAAGTAAACCCACGGGTCAAGGCCGCTGTAGGACTGGGGAAAGTTTCTCTGGGTCCATCGAAAAACCAGCCATGGAAATGACATAACCCAGGAATGTTCACAATGGAATTCGCACTTCTCCAGTTTACAATAGAGATTGTTCGCTCTTAGTTTCTGAAGCACCCGACAGACATCTGTGTGGTGGCTCTCCAGGGACTTGGAAAATATGAGGCTATCGTCAAGATAAACCACCACACATAACTGCAAGAAGTCTCGGAGGACATCGTTTGTAACGCTCCGGCAGTTTTCCAGGAGTTTATCGAGGCCAAAAGGCATTACGAGATACTCATAATGACCTGTTCTGGTATTAAATGCAGTTTTCCACTCGTCGCCCTTCTTAATCCTGACGAGATTGTATGCCCCTCTCAAATCAAGCTTCATGAAGACCGTTGCTTCCTTGAGGCGGTCAAATAACTCCGTAATCAACAGGATCGGATAGGCATTCTTAATGGCGAAATGATTGAGACCCCTATAATCGATACAAGGTCTCAGTTCACCACTCTTTTTCACAAAAAAGAAACCGGCACCAGCAGGAGACGAGGAATTGCAGATGAAACCTCGAGAGTGCGTCTGCAACATACTACTCCTCCATGGCTTCATATTCCAAGACCGATAAAGGATAAACCCGGCCACGAGGGGGCATGGCATCAGGTTGAAGGTCAATTGCTCAATCATACGACCGGTGTGGAGGCAACGTACCGGCTTGACCTTTGTCAAAGACATCGCTATAATCGCGGTACTCCTCTGGCGGGGAGGAGAGTGAAGAGGTGCACAGGACCTTGGCTACCTTCTGGAAGCATCTCTCACTGTACTGTGGCAACCAGGACAGAAACTCAGCACGGAGCCAATCAAAAGACTGGTTGTGCCTCTGTAACCAAGGATAACCAATGACCAGCGGAAACTTAGGTGAGGAAATAACTTGGGATTGGATTATCTCATGGTGAAGAGCCCCTATGGCCATGGACAACGGAACAGTCTCATGGGTCACATGGGCATGCTGTAGGGGTCTCCCGTCAAGAGCCTCAATGGCAAGTGGAGTGTCACGTAGCGGGATCGAGTGCTTGGACACAAAGGTAGCATCAATGAACAGGCCTGCAGCCCCGGAGTCGATTGGAGCCTGTATCTCGATGGATGACTCAGCCCGAGACAGGGTAACCGAAACCAGGGGCTTATCCTTCTGGGCAACTGGAGACGAAACAAAGCCACCTAAGATCTGTCCATGACAGGACCTCAAGGTTCGGGCGTTCCCTGGACGGGAAGGACAAGACTTAAAAAAGTGACCAGCCTGGCCACAAAAAAGGCACAATCTCTCCCTCCTCCTAAGGGCTCTCTCGTCCGCAGAGAGACGCGTGAAGCCCAAGTGCATGGGTTCAACTTCAGACTGGCTTGGTACCAGGAGGCATGGGAGGTGAGGGAGGCAAGGGTGGGACTGCAAAGCTCGGAGACCAACGTACAGGAGGCTTCCGCAGAGGGTCTTTCTCTGAGTCTGGAGTCAACGAGGATGGCAAATGTGATCAACTTCTCCAGCTCAGTGGGTATATCTCGGGCTGCTATCTCATCCTTGATGCTATCCGAGAGACCATGAGAAAATGCAGCCACAAGGGCCTCATTGTTCCAAGCAACCTCTGCTGCCAGGGTACGAAATTAAATGGCGTATTCGGCAACACTTCTCGTACTCTGTTTGATGGACACAAGGCTTTTGGCAGCAGAAGCGGAGCGTGCAGGAACGTCAAATACCCCTTCTTGAAGGAAGCCACAAATTCTGGGTAACTCAGGACCACGTTTTTTTGCGTCTCCCATAGAGGGTTTGCCCAGGCCAAGGCTCTCTCAGAAAGCAAAGATATCACGAAACCTACTTTGCTTCTGTCCGTGGGAAACGCCTGGGGCAGCATCTCAAAATATATCTCAACCTGGTTGAGAAAACCTCTGCATTGGATTGGATCGCCCCCAAATCACCGGGGAAGTGGGGCGGAACCAGACATACCTCTAATAGAGGTAATACTTGAGGCGGGTGCCTGCACAGAGAGTGGAGCAGCAGCAGGGCCTGCCTGCACAGGGACTATTGGAGCGGACACAGTGGAAGACTCTAGACGAGCCGTGCGACTCGGGAGCATCTGTATCGCCGTGGCAAACTGATCCATGCAGTGATCCAGATCATCCAATCTTTAAAAAATATTAATAAGTGGATTGGCTGCATCTTCTGAAATTCATGGCCTTCGCCTACTGTCAGAAACCATGAATCAGACCGAGACAGAAGTGCAGTTAAATAACACTAGTTTAATAATAAATGATAAAAAGGTAAACCGAGTACGCGCAGTCAAAACATAGCCAGAGTTCAGTAACCGGATCGGGTAGTCGGCCAAGCCAAAGTCCAAAAGCCAGCGATAAAGGTAAAAGAACAGCAAGCAGGATCCGTAGCCTGAGGGAACAGAAGTCAAGCAGGTCTTCAACTGGAACGCAGGAGAAAGTCTCTTGTGATGTTAACACAGGCGAAGGCAAAGATCAAATGAACTGGAAGTCCTTAAGTAGGCAGAGCTGACCAGCGGATCAAAAACAGATGGATACTGTGGAGAGATGGAAGCTGGCAATTAGCTGACAGCTGAGCTTCCAGCACAGAGAAGGAAGGGCTGAACCCAGCCCTGACATAAACACAGAGATCCACATCCTGTCAGGGAGAGGAGACCGATGGTGTGTCCCTTGTACATAGCGACAACCATCGGTCCCCTCACCCCACAGTAAGAAACACTTCCAGGGAACACTTTTAACCCCTTCCCTGCCAGTCACAATAAAAATCCCTGATCACTGCCATTACTAGTAAAAAAAAAAAATGCTATAAATCTATCCCCTATTTTGTAGCTGCTATAACTTTTGTGCAAACCAATCAATATACGCTTATTTTTTTACCAAAAATATGTAGAAAAATACATATCGGCCTAAACTGAGCAAAATGAAAAAATAAATAAATGGATATTTATTATAGCAAAAAGTTAAAAATATATATATATTTTTTTTTAAATTGTCGCTCCTATTTATTTTTGTTTTTATAGCGCAAAAAATAAAAACCACAGAGGTGATCAAATACCACCAAAAGAAAGCTCTATTTGTGGGGGAAAAAAAAAGGACGCAAATTTTGTTTGGGTACAGCGTCGCAAGACCACGCAATTGTCATTCAAAATGTGACAGCGTTGAAAGCTGAAAATGGCTTGGGCAGGAAGGGGGTGAAAGTGCCCTGTAGGCAAGTGGTTAAATGTGCAGTTTTTATTAAATTACCTTGTGTTCAGGACATGAAGGTTTTAGTTCAGGCACTTCAGTTATGGGGTTACAACGGTCTTCAATTCATGATCCTGTATTCTCGCCCTATCACAAGTGTCCCTGGTGGAGGCGTCAAGCAGCCATACAAATGCACTTTGCTCAGGGTGGCTTCTTTAAGTTGGCAACAAAGCTACAGCCTAGAGAGATTTAGGCTGGGTTCACACTGTGTGCTGCGCGGTTTGCGGTCCACTGCATCCCCGTTCACCGTTTCAGGTCCGAAATGGGTCCAAATTTTTGGGCAACTTCCGGCCTGAAACAGAGCCAAAGACGCACAGGACTGTTCTGCAGTGCGCTCCGTGGCCTTTCATGCGAATCGGATGTGGAAAAATCCGCATCCAATTCTCAATAGCGTGAACCCAGCTTAAAGCAAGTGAATCTTGACAGGAAGAGGCTGTAAGAAATCGGCAGCACTGAGAAATTGTGAAAACTATATTCTCTAAAAGTAGACCTAAACAATAACTAGATTAAAATAGTTTGCTTAAACACTGAGTATCTTAATCAACTGCCAAGTTTTTTTTCTTTTAAAGGACTTGTTTTTTTTTTTTATTCTTTTTTTACAGCTGTGATGGCTGTCAGATGTTTCCAATTCACGGGCCACGATTTAAATGTCGCAATTGTGATGACTTTGATTTCTGTGAAACCTGCTTTAAGAATAGGAAGCACAATACAAGGCATACATTTGGAAGAATAAATGAGCCAGGTATAGTTTTATACCTTATTTTGTTTTTAGAATTGCTTATAAAAAATGTGAACTATATGAATTTTAGGTTTTTGTATCAGTAGTTTATATTGATATATGTGGGCATGTGTTAAGAGTATGTATGGGTTTTGTTGAGAAATGTTTTATTCCATGCGCTGTTGTAAAGAGTACTTTGGTAAATTTTGTTGTATGCATACAATGTCAAAGTAGTATCTCCTCTTATCTAATATAGGCCAGTCTCCAGTGTTCTGTGGACGTTCAGGAAAGCAACTAAAGAGGCGGCACAGTGGTCAGAGGGGCATGTTGCTAGATGATTGGTCCAGAATCGTGAAAAATCTGAATGTTTCCTCTTCAGCAAGTCAAGCCTCCCGCCTTATTGATGGTAGTGATCAGTGCTGGCAATCATCTGGCTCACAAGGAAAGGCAAGTTAAATGTTTATGAATACAAATAAAACCCTTGTATAATTATTTAGCAAGACATTGCAATCAGAATCCATCCTTTGCTGGTCCTTGTCCATAAAATTGGATAGATTTGAAAAAAGATAGTTCTCGGCTTACCATTTTACATGCTCTTGGTTACTCCAGCACTAAAAAAGCCTTCTTTGTTTATGAAGGGGGACTGGAGAGCTTTGTTTGCTCTAATTAACCCTGTCTGTACTGTGCTTGCAGATCTAATTATCAGTTGTGAACTAAATTTGACCACATGCCGTCCCAACAAAGGGTTACTGATTTAGATGTTTGCCTTCAGCATTATATGTTAATGAGCGGAAACTCGGTCTGTCCTAAAGCCTGGTACAGGCTTTTACCCAGCGGGTGAGGAGGAGCTTGCGGTACTAACTATGCAGTTTTAGTACTGTGATCTCACAGATGAGCTTTTGTGTTCTGACAGGGGGACTGTCACCGAAACCCACCTGCGCAAGAACATACCAAACTTCTAACCGTTTTCCTGCATGCTGCTTTGACAGAAGTCAGATGGTAGTCTGTCTTCTGTCAAGCACGCTCCTGTACACAATGGCTGAAAGTCAGACGATTTCTGTTGAACCGGACGATATTTGGCCCACATGTACCAGCCATTAGCCTTCCTGTTGGGATTTTATCATATTTGACTGCTAAAGTGGAATATACATTTCAAAGCTAAATCGCACAGTAGCAGAAACTGGGCATGTGATTAATTGTGTTTTTTTTGTTTTTTTTTGTTTTTTACTCAACAGCACTGGATACGGTTGGAGGTTTTCCCAGATGTTCTAGTGCACAGATTGATGATGACCGTCGATCCTGCAGATAGCAGTTATATGCCTTCTCTTGTAGTTGTGTCAGGTATGAGAATGTTGGCCAAAAAAAAACACCTTTTAGTAATAGAGAGTTTCCCATTTTGTGGGACCCTCTTCACAGAACGCTTTTAGGGTTACATTTCAGGATCACATTTTGTCAGTTGTTCTGTAGCTTGCTTGTCCAAGTGTGTGTTGTGAGTTGCAGCACTTTCTTTGGAACCCCAGCCACATAAGTTTTTTGTACTAACTGTGTGCAAAGAAATGGCAGGTATCCAGTACTGCATCGCACATTAAAACAAGATGGACATCTGGTCAATGGAATCAAAGTGAGGGTCAGTCAGCGTGCCTGCTTGATGCACACTTAGTGATTTTAACCAAGTAGCCAAAGTCTGGGAAAGAATACAAGTGGCTAGTAAAGGTTGAAGGGGCAATCCTGCTAAGGAATAGATGGTGTGACAAAAAAACTTCCATCTTTTTGTTGGTGGGGTCCTTAAAGTTAAGAGAATCCTCAACAATGATGGTCAACGCCTTAAAGTGTAAGTCCAGTCTAAAACTAAAATCTCTAAATCTACTTGCAGCCACAATCTAAGACTAACCTATCTAGCCCTGTAAAGCAAAAATCACTGTACATATTGTAGCACCCTCTACTTGGGTAGGTTCTAGAATAGGATTTTTTGTGTGATAGGTAAGGTAAATTTAGGCAGGCCTGGCTGGTAGCCAGGCCCGTTTTGTTTTGATTTGGGCTGGGAGTGGCTCAGAGCAGCAGCTGGTGACTCACAGGCAGCATCACCAAGACCACCCTTTCCTTCTCTTTCTAGTACCTTCCAAAAGGCTCTAGAAAGGAGAGTTGGAGCTGCCTGGGGTACTCTAAAGATCCCTGACCAATCCCCAACTTGTATTGGCAGGGGACAGGCCTCTTAAGTACCTGGGGTCAGCCAAGCTAGGGAGGAGTTCGGGGGAGTTGTTCAGAGCATGAAGATGGGATGTCCGAGTCTTTGAGGGAGGGGGGGGGGGTGTGACCTGGGGCTCGGGTGCGGACAGAGCCCTTCAAGAAAGCGTGAAGGTTCTGGACAGGAGGAGCAAAGAGGAAAGCAGGAGCTAGCATTACTGGGCAAGTCTTCAAGGAGAGGAACAACTGGTTGCAGTCAGGAGGGTTGGTGAGTGACGTGTTGGAAGGACTGGGAGCATGCAGTTTGGGATGGGTGCAGAGCAGCTGCAGCCAGGAGGGCTGGTAGGGCCTAAAGATGGGTTACTGGGCCTAGTAATCAAATATAGGACAGCTAGCACCAGAACTTTCTACTTTCTTGCTACACCACAGGGGCCCACGGTCCCTGACTGCAGAGGGTGGTTGCTAAGGTCTTGCTGAGTCAGGCCTAACCATTTTTTGTGTTAGCTGATCCTCAGTATTAGGGTTTGTGCATGAGGAAGGAAGATGAATGGTCTAAAAGCAGGGAAAGTTCTGGAGGAGACTGAAGTAGTAATATTTACAGAGTATACATAGTTTGACCCAATTGATTGTTCTACAATTCACCAATTGATCTACAATTAACCGGGCATCCAATATATTCCTTTACCCATCCAAGTTCTATTCCCTCAATAAAACACAAACACAAAAACAAAGCTAATGGACTGTTCATTTTCTTGGAGTGTCTGGGAAATATATTGCAGGCTGGGCAGGGTGACAGGTGGGCCACAGCACTCGGCAGCACCTACTGCTACTATACCTTTTCTAAAGCTGATCCGATCACACGCTGAGCTGTCAGCGGCAGCTTCTCTGTGTAGGTGGGTGCAGAAGAGGCAGCGACAACAGAAGCCCCCATATTAAGTCTATGGGCAACGTCACTTCCCAGGCATTTTACAGCTGCTGTTGGCTTTGTCCTGCACAGAGCTTCCGCCGCTGGAAACCGGACTGTATTGGCTTTGGAAAAGGTATGTGTAATAGCGAGTTTTGCTTTACAGGGTTGAATAGGTTAGTCTTATATTGTGGCTGCAAGAAGATTTAGGGATTTTACTCTTAAACTGAACTTTGACTTTAATAACATGATATACTGGAAAATCAACCCTTAAGAGGAGGAGTAGACCATTTTTTCACAAAACCTTCTGGAAAGGATAGTGTGCCTTGAATTGTTTAGTGACCAGGAATTCCATGTCCAGAAATTTGCAGTCTTTATAGATATAACAAAATAGGGTGAAGAGCAAAAACCTATGCAGCATGTTCAGGGTTATGGGAGCTGAGTCTAGACGTAGTAGTAGTAGTAGTAGTCTCTATATTTAAAATGGACCGCACAGCCTTGTTTTAAAAAGGGAGACTGTTTCCTCCTGGTGCTTTGACACAGAGACTGAAAATCATCTGGAGTGGCTCCCACCTCCAGAGAAAGAAGAGATTAGTGTCCGACAGCCCTAGAACCTTCTAGGTAATTGCTGACCGATCTAGAAATATTAAACATCTCTTTGTCAGAGGCTGCAGGTGAAGAATATTGTGGGCATTTTGTGAGCAGGAGCAGCAACAGCTTTCTCCAGCAGAAAAGATAGGGAGCCTGATAAGGATGCTCTAAAAAAAACTTTTTAGCCCTAGACTTGCTAGAAACACAAGTTGCACCATCCTTTCCTGCACCAGATTCTGCCTTGCATACATTAAAAACACTACCAGGAACAATTTGTCTAGGTCAGTGATGGCGAACCTTGGCACCCCAGATGTTTTGGAACCACATTTCCCATGATGCTCATGCACTCATCAGTGTAGTGAAGCATCATGGGATATGTAGTTCCAAAACATCTGGGGTGCCAAGGTTCGCCATCACTGGGCTACGGCCTCAGCATGATTGCCCTTTCATTTGGAAACAAACATGTTGGGCACAGCAAAAAAAATACAGCTTTCAAGAAGAAACTGTAGCTCTCTGTAGGAACAATCAGAGAGCCAAAGCAATGTACCCAGGGGTTAAACAGAAGATGCAGAGTGCCAAATGTGATTACAAGTAGCAGTCTAGAAAAATGGGGTCTTTCCTACTAAAATTCCAGCAATGGACCAAAGTGAGCAGCTGTCGCTCCCTCTGAGAGCTGCATCCGCCACCTTACAGCCTGGGGCGCACAGAAAGCAGTTATAGGTGTTTTGAAGGGGTACGTCTAGTAAGAGCAGTGGGGTATCAATATATCTGGCATGAATCGCCCAGCACTGTTGGCTGACTGGGGAAACTTCCAGAATATCAGTATATCCATCATGAATCTATCAGTAGCTGTTGATAGTAGAAATTTTTCCAGTTAAAGAGAAAAATCCAGCAGAAAGGAAGAAGACCTTCTTTCTCTAGGGACACAAACTATATAGCTGGTGAGATTTGAAGTGGGTTATACAATTAAAGGGACAGGGCAGGCCTTCAGTTGCCTTTTTCTTTTTTTTGCCTAGTGTCCAATTCTGTTGTAGGCGGCCGTATATCCCTATGTTTATCAGAGCTGTGTCCCTCAATGGAGGAAACAAAAAATGGCAATGTAGTGTTTTTAATTCTGATGCCGCGTACACACGGCCGTTTTTCTCGTTGAGAAAAACTACATTTTTCCCATTCGACGAGAAAAACGATCGTCTGTGGGCATCCTGTCGTTTTTTTCGACGAGAAAAACGGCATTAAAAACGACGAGAAAAATTAGAACATGTTCTAATTTTTCTCGTCGTTTTTTTCGACATGTTTTCCGCGGCAGTGTTTCCTATAGGGAAACACTGCCGCGGAGCCCACAAAAAAATGACATTTAAAACGGCCGTGTGTGGGGGGAACAAGCTGTTCCTCGTTTTTAACGTCGATTTTCTCGACGGTGTTTTTACTGTCGAAAAAATCGATCGTGTGTACGCGGCATCATTCTGCAGCTTTCACTTCATGAATACATTTTGTTTAACAAAAAACAAAGGTATAGTATCACTTAAATTAAATGCGATCACATCTTTATTCGCTTGTTTTTTTTTTTTTTTTTTTTTCATCTATACATCAGGTTTATGCAAACTTGTTTTTGTTTTAGGGGGAAACTCTCTTAATAACCTCATAGAATTAAAGACTATCAACATAAATCCTATAGACATGAGTGTGTTGCTGCTTAGTGACTGTACAGAGGTAAGTGGGTCCTTCAGCTGCATTTTTAACAGTGTTCTTGATATTTGAATTTTATGCTATTGTGCGATTTATTTTTTCTCACCCATTTTAGTATCACAGATATATTGAGATTGCCATTAAGCAGTGTCGGAGCTCTGGCATTGACTGTAAGATCCATGAGCTGAGCATTATCGGACAGATCCGAGCAGAAGATGAGGATCTAGCAACAGTTCCATTTCTTGCTTCTGATAATGAAGAAGAGGATGATGATAAGACTAGTACTGGCAGGTAAGTACTAGAAGAGTTAAAAAAAAAAAAAAAGTTTTAATCACAAAATTATCCATTTCTTTGTGGGTGGGGATGGGAATATGGTAATAACTACTCATACTGACACATTTCCTGTTAGATTTGAAGGAATTGCATTTTTTAATGGCATTTGTTGCATGTACACTGCCCATTCCTTTTTGAAGTTTTTGGGAGACTTTTAATGTATTTGTTTTATTTTTAAAGTGAGTCTGTTTTGTCCCTACATGAAAGTGCAACAGCATCTCTCCAATTATGACCCCCCATAGCTGGTAAAAAACAAACAAACTTGTTTTCACCTTTTTTATTCTCTCATTGCTGTGTTAAGCAGGCCATACACGGTCGAATTTCAAACAAATTTTCTCAGAAAGTTCGTGTTTTTTTTGTGATCTGATGCCACTATTGATTTTCGAAATTCGGCCGACCAAACCTTCATGTTGCCGGGAATATTCTTTTCTCTCCGGGAATATTCTTTTCTCTCCGGGAATATTCTTTTCTCTCCGGGAATATTCTTTTCTTGCACATGCGCATTTTTTTTTTCTATTACATTTTTCGCATGATTCTCCCATCATTAATCAGAAAATCGTTCGTTTTTCAAAAAATTTCCAACATGTCGGATTTCTCAAATTTGATTGCTGCACAAAAATCGGCTGTTGCTGCAGCCCACTAACGGTGCGATATTCGTACGAAAATTCTTTGATACGATTTTCGAAAGAAAATTATTTCGAAATTCGAACCGTGTATGGCAGCCCAAGAAAGTGAAGTGACCTACCTAATACTTCCAATATGTGATCCCTTCCCCTTCCACATGTCAGTGCTTGTGCTTGGCAGTTGTCCTCTGACACCATTATTCTTTCGTCAATGGACCGACACAGCTTCTCTATTGACAAAGTGGGTATTATCCGTTAATTAGGAGTGACTAGGCAGAAAACTTGTAAAAAGTGTTGCATCACACCTTCTACAGTACCGCCCAGGGGGTGGACCCTCTGGGTATATCCCCTCAGTCTGCATCTTGCAGATCAGTTTTTTTCTGTCTAGCAAGGAGTAGGACATGGCTCCCTTCGGGCCCATTGGTCCGGGGGAAAAAGATAGATATAGATATAGATAGATAGATAGATAGATAGATAGATAGATAGATAGATATATATATATATATTGTGAGGGGGTTAGCTCGGCAGCGGGTGTGTGTGACCCCCGAGATGGGCTCCCCACACAAAAACAGGCCCAGCAAACGGAGGTTGTGGTTTTCAAAATCAAAAAGGTGCGGTTTATTTTCTATTTACAGTGACAAAACACAGCAAAGCAAAAGAAACATAAACAAAATAAATCCTGGTCAACTTGACCTCTGACTAAACATACAGGTTTCCTAACTAACAACTGGGATCAGCCTAGTGCTGTCCTAGTCCCTAAGTCCCTGGTTTTAAATGTCCAAGCAAATAGCCACACAGGCTTTGTCTCACCGCACAGGGGTTCACTCTCCCTAGACAGTCCACACAGGTCTGGTTCCAGGCATGAGCTAACATCTAATGAAGCTGGGAGTTCTTATAGAGGCCTAAATGAGCTGACAAGCTTCAGCTGGTCTCATCAACTCCCTGTCTGCACGACGCCCCACACTCTCCCTAGAGGTATGAGTCATCCATGAGCCCACTAGCCTTATACAACTCTCCACCTAGTTGTATAAGTCGGCGTAAAGCCTGAATCTGGGCGAAATATATCTACCCCCCTGGATGCAACCAGGTGACTTTACCTTCCTGCTGTCACAATATATATATATATATATATATATCAATATATATATATATATATATAATTTTTTTTTGTTTGCTGCGATCTTCGATCAACTGCCGACTGGGTGACAGGCTGGATCCTCGATCCTTGTAGTCTCCCCAGTTTTGGCCATCGAGCATGTGCCGACCCTAGCTACGCGCTGGGTTTTCCACGTCATGCCTGTCGCTCCACGGGTGGCCGGTGAGCCTACGCTCCAGGGCCTGCATCGAACTGCTTAGCTTCGACTGACCTTACGGCCGAGTCGCAGCAGCCTGGCCAGTGAGCTTATGCTCCAAGGCTTGCATCGGACCGCTCAGCTTCGACTGACCTTACGGCCGATTCGCAGCAGCCTGGCTGGTGAGCTTATGCTCCAAGGCTTGCATCGGACCGCTCAGCTTCGGCTGACCTTACGGCCGAGTCGCAGCAGCCTGTCCGGTAAACGTCGCGCTCCAGGGCATACATATGATCGTCCCTTGGGTCCAATCACCTGGCCAACAGTCACCTTCCGTGCGCGGACGATGATCTGTTTGGAATGTCTTCCAGCAGGATAGGCAAGTAAACTCCCGTGCCTCGGCTGGGTGATTTGGCTGGACATTCCTGGAGAGATCAAGTAAGTGGTTGTGGCCCCTTTCTTCCCTCTCTCCCTGGGCTTCTAGCTAAAGGTTGCTGGGTGCTGGGTGTCACCTAAGGGGTTCCACTGGAGCGGGGCTGGCTGTAACTAACATTTAAAAGAAATGTAATTTCTGCTTACCTGTGTGTGCTTCCTCCTCCATGCTGCCGGCGGCCATTTTGCGGTGGTCCATGCCGGGTTCGGCCTCTAGTGACTGACCGGCGGCCATCTTCCTGTGGTTTTGGCACCATTTTTTTGTAGTTCCACACCCTCTGGCCTCTATCGACTGATCGGCGGCCATGTTTGTTATGATCCACGCTGTATGTATATATTGCCGTTCGGCGGCCATTTTTTTGTGGTCTACGGCTGCTTTGGCCTCTATCCTCGGCTCAGTGGCCATTTTCTTAGAGCCCACATTATCTTCTATACAGACGTTTTGGCGGCCATTTTGCAAGAGTCTCCGGCCTCTAGGGTGCTTTACACTGGCGTGAAAAATTCACACAGGAAGCGCTGATAAAAGAAGCAGACTGACACAGCAGCAGTGGGACAGCATCACAGGCGCAGCACACAGCAGCATAGCAGTACCAGTCCAGGGCGGTGAGTCCTCTGGGTGATCCAGCATCTCTGCAGCACAGGAGGGTGGCCTATTGATATCTTGCCTGGAGCCCTGTGGGTGTCAGCGTGTGGTCAGCATGGCATCTGAGCCAGATGTCTTCTCCCCTGAAACACCAGATTTAGCAGCTGGTGCCCCTGAGGTGTCTATGGACGCTATGTCGGCAATCCTAGAGGCGTTTGCTGCCAGGGTGGAAGCAGCACACGGGAATACAGTTGGTAGTAAACGCCCCCGTCCCCTGCAATCTTCTGGGGATATTTCTGAGACCGAACCAGGTCCGGCTACGGCTCATGGCCCAGAATCTGACACATCAGAGACTGCAGACCGTGACCGTTCGGACAGTGAGGATAACTCCAAGTCCAGGTCAGTACACGAGACGGCTTTGGTATCTGACCTTATTACTGCAGTGCGGGATACGCTAAAGTTGGAAAATACTGCAGAAGCAGCAGAGACTCCGGTCCCCTTTTGGGTTTCGTAAACCTGCCCGCACTGCTAAGGTGTTCCCTTGTGTGTCTTATTTTGATAAACTCTTATACAAGGAATGGGAGAACCCACTGAGGGTCTTTACAGCCCCAAAGAGGTTTGCGGCACGGTACCCCTTTGAGGAGAGTTTTCTGAAGAAATGGACCTCTCCCCCTATAGTGGACTCTCCGGTGTCCAGACTTAATAGAGCTACCACTATTCCAGTAGAAGGGGCTCCTGTTTTCAAGGACCCTGTAGATAAGAAGGCTGAAGCGCTCGCTACCTATACTCAGTGGTAGGTTCGGCAGTACGCCCGGCATTGGCGGGGGCCCTAGTGTCTCAGACACTTACTGAATGGGCAAAATTGCTACTCCAGGGGTTAAAGGAGCGAGATGCTCCTCCTGATGAGATAACTTTGGCCGACCAGTTGGTCCAGGGCCTTAAGTTTGTCTGCGAGTCAGACATGGATACTATTCCCCTGCTGTCAAAAGCTTCGGTTTATGCAGTAGCAATACGCCGCCTGATCTGGCTAAAGGGCTGGTCTGCAGACCAGACTTCCAAGAAAGCCCTGTTGGATCTGCCTTTTAAGGGCGACAGACTTTGGGGCTTCTCTGGATGACATCATCAAGGATGCCACAGGAGGTAAAAGCACTTTACTTCCCCAAACTAGCAAGGGTAAGGGGCCACGCCAAGGGCAAGGGCCCTCCTTTACTGCACGCAAGCGTTTTTTTCGTCCCCTTAGGGCGACAGGAAAAAGACCCCAGGCCGACAAGGCGCCTGCCCAAGGACAAAAGCGTCCTTGGTCCCGCAGACCCAACAAGCCTGCGGACAAAACTGCGTCCGCATGAAGGTCTGCCCCCACCCAGCTCTCAGGTGGGGGGACGTCTTCGCAAATTCGCGACTCAGTGGACAGCTCTAGTCTCCGACAGGTGGGTTTGCGAAGTAATCTCCTCAGGCTACAAGATAGAATTTCTCTCTTGTCCACCGGACAGATTCGTCACCTCCAATCTCCAGCTACTACCGACCCGTCGGGAGGCCCTGTATGGGGCGGTCCAGGGTCTACTGGAAAGCGGGGTAGTTATTCCAGTTCCAGAACAGGAACAGGGTCAGGGTTTTTACTCAAATCTGTTCATTGTGCCAAAGAAGGAGGGGGTTCGTCCAATCTTGTATCTCAGAGCCCTCAATTGCTTTGTGAAGGTATAAAGATTTCGGATGCAGTCTGTTCGATCTGTAGTCACGGCTCTCCATCCGGGGGACTTTCTGGCCTCCTTGGACATTAAGGACGCATACCTGCATGTCCCCATATACTCCAGACACCAGATGTTTCTGCGATTTGCTATCGGGAAGAACCACTACCAGTTTGTGGCCCTCCCGTTTGGCCTTGCCTCAGCACCCAGGACGTTCACCAAGTTGCTCGCTCCGATTCTGGCACTTCTAAGACAGCGGGGTATCGCTATCATGGGCTACTTGGACGACCTTCTACTGAAGGCCCCTTCAAGCTCAGAATTAGAGGTAAGCGTGTCTATTACCTGTCAGACTCTTCGAGACTGTGGTTGGATACTAAACACGCAAAAGTCAGTATTGGTGCCCACTCAACGCCTAGTGTACCTGGGGTTGATTCTGGATTCCTCAGAGGCAAAGGTATTCCTCCCTGTGGAGAAGTTGCAGACCCTCCGGGCTGCAGTACGGCAGCTGACTTCCAGGAATTGGTCGTCACTCCGTTTTTGCATGCGAGTGTTAGGCCTCATGGTATCCTCCTTCGAGGCGGTCCCATATGCTCAATACCACACTCGAGTGTTACAGAAGGAAGTTCTGTCCAGATGGAACAGATGCCCATCATCTCCGGATTATCAAATCCGAGTGAGCCACCTAGTCAGGAGATCCCTGGTATGGTGGCTGACGGCACCGGCTCTAATGGCCGGGAAGTAATTTCTTCCGGTTTACTGGATAGTGATCACGACGGAAGCCAGCCTTGCAGGTTGTGGGGGGGGGGGGGTAGTCTGGGGTGTTCAGTCGGCGCAAGGTCAGACAACGCCACAGCAGTGGCATATGTCAATCAAGGAGGAACAAGAAGCTCAGCTGCAGCATCGGAGGTCGCTCTCATCCTGAGGTGGGCAGAGAGGAGCGTACCGGCATTGTCGGCCGTGTACATTCTGGGTGCGGAAAACTGGCAGGCGGACTACTTGAGCCGCCAGATGCTGGACCAGGGAGAATGGTCCTTACACCCGGAGGTGTTACAACTCCTCTGCCAAAGATGGGGCACACCAGACGTAGATCTTCTGGCTTCCCGCTCAATCGGAAGGTATTGAGGTTTGTGGCCCGGTCAAGAGACCCATGGGCAGACGCAACGGACGCGTTGGTGGCATCGTGGGGTCAGTATCGGCTAATCTATGCCTTCCCTTCCTTAAGGCTTCTTCCTCTTCTGCTCCGCAGAGTGGAGGCATAGGGAATTTCAATGAACCTAATCGCTCCAGATTGGCCTCAGCGTCCTTGGTACCCCGATCTAGTACGTCTGGTAGCAGACGTCCCCTGGCGCCTACCACTACGGAAGGACCTGCTATCGCAAGGTCCCATACTCCATCCTGCTTTACGGTCACTGGCTTTAACGGCATGGCTGTTGAGAACCAGGTACTGAGAGATCGGGGCCTGTCAGATTCAGTAATCTCTACTATGAGAAGTGCTCGGAAACCGTCCTCTAGGAAGGTTTATCACCGCACTTGGAAGGCCCACATCTCCATGTGTGAGGAAATTAAATGGCATCCGCGTACTTATTTGGTTTCCAGAATCCTGCTGTTTTTACAGCATGGGGTGGACCAAAGGCTTGCCTTAAGTACGATTAAGGGACAGATATCTGCCCTGGCTGTCTTTTTTCAGCGACCCCTGGCGACTCACTCTCTCGTGAGTACATTTGTGCAGGGGGTTCGACATGTGGCCCCTCCGGTCCGTCCCCCGCTACCTCCGTGGGACTTGAACCTGGTCCTCTCGGTGCTTCAGAAGGCACCGTTTGAGAATATTAGAGATATTCCCCTGTTGACACTTTTTCAGAAAGTGGTCCTTTTTGTGGCTGTTACATCAGACGAGTCTCTGAGCTGGCAGCCTTGTCCTGCAAGGCTCCCTATTTGATTTTCCACAAGGATAAGGTGGTGCTGCGGCCGAAGCCTTCCTTTTCTTCCGAAAGTCGTTTCGGCTTTTCATCTCAACAAAGACATTGTACTTCCATCCTTGTGTCCTCATCCGTCGAATCCTAAGGAGTCGGCGTTGCATTCCTTGGACGTTGTCCGAGCTTTGAGAGTATACCTATCTGCTACTTCCCTGTTCCGAAGTCAGACTCACTGTTTGTTTCAGTGGCTGGTCCCAAGAAGGGCCAAGCAGTCTCGTCGGCCACCATCTCTAGGTGGATCCGACAGATAGTAATCCAGGCTTACGCCTTAAGGGGTCAAGCGCCCCCCTTTCCGGTCATGACGCATTCGACCAGGGCAATAGGTGCCTCTTGGGCTTTCCGACATCAAGCGTCTGTTTCCCAATTATGTAAAGCAGCGACTTGGTCGTCCGCTCACACTTTCACAAAATTCTACAAAGTTGATGTAGATGCATCTTCGGATGCTTCTTTCGGCCGCAAGGTTTTGCAAGCGGCTGTTTAGAGTTGCAGCTCCTCCGTTGGAGTGCTGTTTTGTGTTTGGGGTGAATTTTTTTTTTTTAATGCTGTTACCACCCCTCGTTTTTTTCTCTGACACTGCTTTGGGGCGTCCCACTTTGTCAATAGAGAAGCTGTGTCGGTCCATGGACGAAAGAGTAAATAGGATTTTTTACTCACCGTAAAATCATTTTCTCTGAGTCCATGGACCGACACAGCACCCACCCCTCCTTTCTAAGTTTGTACTGCTTTTTAACAAACTGATCTGCGAGATGCAGACTGAGGGGATATACCCAGAGGGTCCGCCCCCTGGGCGGTACTGTGGAAGGTGTGATGCAACACTTTTTTTACACGTTGTCTGTCTAGTCACTCCTAATTAACGGATAATACCCACTTTGTCAATAGAGAGGCTGTGTCGGTCCATGGACTCAGAGAAAAGGATTTTACGGTGAGTAAAAAATCCTATTTTTTTTTTTTTTATTTTGCTACCGTTTTTTTTTTTTTTTTCGTTTCCTGCGATCTTCGATCAATTGCCGACTGGGTGACAGGCTGGATACTCAATCCTTGTAGTCTCCCCAGTTTCGGCCATCAAGCATGTGCCGTCCCTAGCTACGCGCTGGGTTTTCCACGACATGCCTGTCGCTCCACGGGTGGCCGGTGAGCCTACGCTCCAGGGCCTGCATCGGAACGCTCAGCTTGGGCTGACCTTACGGCCGAATCGCAGCAGCCTGGCCGGTGATCTTACTCTCCAGGGCCTGCATCGGACTGCTCAGCTTCGGTTGACTTTACGGCCGAGTCGCAGCAGCCTGTCCGGTGAGCGTCGCGCTCCAGGGCATACATATGATTGTCCCCTTGGGTTCAATCACAGCATGCCTGACCAACAGTCACCTTCCGTGCGCGGACGATGATCTTTTTGGAATGTCTTCCAGCATGATACATGCAGGATAGATAAGTAAACTCCCCTGCCTCGGCTGGGTGATTTGGCTGGACATTCCTGGAGAGACCAAGTAAGTGGTTGTGGCCCCTTTTCTTCCCTCTCTCCTTGCCCTTCCCTCCTCCCTGGGCTTCTAGCTAAGGTTGCTGTGTGCTTCTTCCCCCTCCATGCTGTCGGCGGCCATTTTGCGGTGGTCCATGCCGGGTTCGGCCTCTAGTGACTGCCCGGCGGCCATCTTCCTGTGGTTTCGGCGCCATTTTCTTGTAGTTCCACACCCTCTGGCCTCTATCGACTGATCAGCGGCCATGTGTGTAATGATCCACGCTGTATGTATATATTGCCGTTTGGCGGCCATCTTTTTGTGGTCTACGGCTGCTTTGGCCTCTACCTTCGGCTCGGCGGCCATTTTCTTAGAGCCCACATTCTTCCATACAGACGTTTGGCGGCCATTTTGCGAGAGTCTCCGGCCTCTAGGGTGCATTACACTGGCGCAAGAAATTCACACAGGAAGCACTGATAAAAGAAGCAGACTGACACAGCAGCAGTGGAACAGCATCACAGGCGCAGCACGGCAGCATAGCGGTACCGATCCAAGGGTGGTGAGTCCTCTGGGTGACCCAGCATCTCTGCAGCACATGAGGGTGGCCTATTGATATCTTGCCTGGAGCCGTCTGGGTGTCAGCGCGTGGTCAGCATGGCATCTGAGCCAGATGTCTTCTCCCCTGAAACACCAGATTTAGCAGCTGGTGCCCCTGAGGTGTCTATGAACGCTATGACGGCAATCCTAGAGGCGTTTGCTGCCAGGGTGGAAGCAGCACACGGGAATACAGGGGGTAGTAAACGCCCCCGTCCCCTGCAAGCTTCTGGGGATAATTCTGATGCAGAACCAGGTCCAGCTACGGCTCAGGGCCCAGATTCTGATGCATCAGATACTGCAGACCGTGACCGATCGGACAGTGAGGATGACTCCAAGTCCAGGTCAGTACGCAAGACGGCTTTGGTATCTGACCTTATTACTGCAGTGCGGGATACGCTAAAGTTGGAAAATACTGCAGAAGCAGCAGAAACTCCAGTCCCCTTTGGGTTTCGTAAACCTGCCCGCACTGCTAAAGTGTTCCCTTGTGTGTCTTATTTTGACAAACTCTTATACAAGGAATGGGAGAACCCACTGAGGGTCTTTACAGCCCCAAAGAGGTTTGCGGTACGGTACCCCTTTGAGGAGAGTTTTCTGAAGATATGGACCTCTCCCCCTATAGTGGACCCTTCGGTGTCCAGACTTAATAGAGCCACCACTATTCCAGTAGAAGGGGCTCCTGTTTTCAAGGACCCTGTGGATAAGAAGGCTGAAGCACTCGCTCGCTACCTATACTCAGTGGTAGGCTTGGCAGTACGCCCAGCATTGGCGGAGGCCCTAGTTGCTCAGACACTTACTGAATGGGCAAAATTGCTACTCCAGGGTTTAAGGAGCGAGATGCTCCTCCTGAAGTGATAAAATTGGCTCGTCCAGTTGGTCCAGGGCCTTAAGTTTGTCTGCGAGTCAGACATGGATACTATTCCCCTGCTGTCAAAAACTTCAGTTTATGCAGTAGCAATACGCCGCCTGATCTGGCTAAAGGGCTGGTCTGCAGACCAGACCTCCAAGAAAGCCCTGTTGGATCTGCCTTGCTTCCTCAAACTAGCAAGGGTAAGGGGCCTGGCCAAGGGCAAGGGCCCTCCTTTACTGCACGCAAGCGGTTTTTTCGTCCCCCTAGGGCGACAGGGAAGAGACCCCAGGCCAAAAAGGCGCCTGCTCAAGGACAAAAGCGTCCTTGGTCCCGCAAACCCAACAAGCCTGCGGACAAATCTGCGTCCGCATGAAGGTCCGCCCCCACCCAGCTCTCGGGTGGGGGGACGTCTTCGCAAATTCGCGACTCGGTGGACAGCTCTAGTCTCCGACAGGTGGGTTTGCGAAGTAATCTCCTCAGGCTACAAGATAGAATTTCTCTCTTGTCCACCGGTCAGATTCATCACCTCCAATCTCCAGCTACTACCGACCCGTCGGGAGGCCCTGTATGGGGCGGTCCAGGGTCTACTGGAACACAGGGTAGTTATTCCAGTTCCAGAACAGGAACGGGGTCAGGGTTTTTACGCAAATCTGTTCATTGTGCCGAAGAAGGATGGGGTTCATCCAATCTTGGATCTCAGAGCCCTCAATTGCTTTGTGAAGGTACAAAGATTTTGGATGGAGTCGGTTCGATCTGTTTTTGCAGCTCTCCATCCGGGGGACTTTCTGGTCTCCTTGGACATCAAGGACGCATACCTGCATGTCCCCATATACTCCAGACACAAGAGGTTTCTGCGATTTGCTATCGGGAAGAACCACTACCAGTTTGTGGCCCTGCCGTTTGGCCTTGCCTCAGCACCCATGATGTTCACCAAGGTGCTCGCTCCGATTCTGGCACTTCTAAGACAGCGGAGTATCGCTATCATGGGCTACTTGGACGACCTTCTACTGAAGGCACCTTCAAGCTCAGAATTAGATGTAAGCGTGTCCATTACCTGTCATACTCTTCGAGACTGTGGTTGGATACTAAACACGCAAAAGTCAGTATTGGTGCCCACTCAACGCCTAATGTACCTGGGGTTGATTCTGGATTCCTCAGAGGCAAAGGTATTCCTCCCTGTGGAGAAGTTGCAGACCCTTCGGGCTTCAGTACGGCAGCTGACTTCCAGGAATTGGTCGTCACTCCGTTTTTGCATGCGAGTGTTAAGCCTCATGGTAGCCTCCTTCGAGGCGGTCCCATATGCTCAATACCACACTCGAGTGTTACAGAAGGAAGTTCTGTCCAGATGGAACAGATTTCCATCATCTCTGGATTATCAAATCCGAGTGAGCCACCTAGTCAGGAGATCCTGGTATGGTGGCTGACAGCACCGGCTCTAATGGCCGGGAAGTAATTTCTTCCGGTTTACTGGATAGTGATCATGACGGACGCCAGCCTTACAGGCTGGGGGGGGGGGGGGAGTCTGGGGTGTTCAGTCGGTGCAAGGTCGCTGGACCCCAGAGGAAGCCCTCCTGCCGATCAATGTCCTGGAAATCCGGGCGATCAGGCTGTGCCTCTTCAAATGGTCTGAGGCTGCAAGGGCGTCCAGTCAGGATCCAGTCAGGCAACGCCACAGCAGTGGCATATGTCAATCATCAAGGAGGAACAAGAAGCTCAGCTGCAGCATTGGAGGTCGCTCGCATCCTGAAGTGAGCAGAGAGAAGCGTACCGGCACTGTCGGCCGTGTACATTCCGGGTGTGGAAAACTGGCAGGCGTACTACCTGAGCCGCCAGATGCTGGACCAGGGAGAATGGTCCTTACACCCGGAGGTGTTCCAACTCCTCTGCCAAAGATGGGGCACACCAGACTTAGATCTTCTGGCTTCCTGACTCAATCGGAAGGTATTGAGGTTTGTGGCCCGGTCAAGAGACCCATGGGCAGACGCAATGGATGCGTTGGTGGCATCGTGGGGTCAGTATCGGATAATCTATGCCTTCCCTCCCTTAAGGCTTCTTCCTCTTCTGCTCTGCAGAAGGAATTCCAATGATCCTAATCGCTTCCAGATTGGCCTCAGCGTCCTTGGTACGCCGATCTAGTACATCTGGTAGCAGACGTCCTCTGGCGCCTACCACTACGGAAGGACCTGCTATCGCAAGGTCCCATACTCCATCCTGCTTTACGGTCACTGACTTTAACGGCATGGCTGTTGAGAACCAGGTACTGAGAGACCGGGGCCTGTCAGATTCAGTAATCTCTACTATGAGAAGTGCTCGGAAACCGTCCTCTAGGAAGGTTTATCACCGCACTTGGAGGGCCTACATCTCCATGTGTGAGGAAATTAAATGGCATCCGCGTACTTATTTGGTTTCCAGAATCCTGCTGTTTTTACAGCATGGGGTGGACCAAAGGCTTGCCCTAAGTACGATTAAGGGACAGATATCTGCCCTGGCTGTCTTTTCAGCGACCCCTGGCGACTCACTCTCTCGTGAGTACATTTGTGCAGGGGGTTTGACATGTGGCCCCTCCGGTCCGTCCCCCGCTACCTCCGTGGGACTTAAACCTGGTCCTCTCGGTGCTTCAGAAGGCACCATTTGAGAATATTAGAGATATTCCCCTGTTGACACTTTCTCAGAAAGTGGTCTTTTTGGTGGCTGTTACGTCAGTTAGACAAATCTCTGAGCTGGCAGCCTTGTCCTGCAAGGCTCCCTATTTGATTTTCCACAAGGATAAGGTGGTGCTGCGGCCACAGCCTTCCTTCGTTCCTTCCTTCCTTTCGAAAGTTGTTTCGGCTTTTCATCTCAACGAAGACATTGTACTTCCATCCTTGTGTCCTCATCCGTCGAATCCTAAGGAGTCGGCGTTGCATTCCTTGGACGTTGTCCGAGCTTTGAGAGTATACCTATCTGCTACTTCCCTGTTCCGAAGTCAGACTCACTGTTTGTTTCGGTGGCTGGTCCCAAGAAGGGCCAAGCAGTCTCGTCGGCCACCATCTCAAGGTGGATCCGACAGATAGTAATCCAGACTTACGCCCTAAAGGGTCAAGTGCCCCCCTTCCCGGTCATGGCGCATTCGACCAGGGCAATAGGTGCCTCTTGGGCTTTCCGACATCAAGCGTCTTGTTTCCCAATTATGTAAAGCGGCGACTTGGTCGTCCGCTCACACTTTCACAAAATTCTACAAGGTTTATGTAGGTGCATCTTCGGATGCCTCTTTCGGCCGCAAAGTTTTGCAGGCGGCTGTTTAGAGTTGCAACTCCTCCGTTGGAGGAGTGCTGTTTTGTGTTTGGGGTGAAGTTTTTTTTTATGCTGTTACCACCCCTCGTTTTTTCTCTGACACTGCTTTGGGACGTCCCACTTTGTCAATAGAGAAGCTGTGTCGGTCCATGGACGAAAGAGTAAATAGGATTTTTTACTCACCGTAAAATCCTTTTCTCTGAGTCCATGGACCGACACAGCACCCACCCCTCCTTTTTAAGTTTCTACTGCTTTTTGATGAACTGATCTGCGAGATGCAGATTGAGGGGATATACCCAGAGGGTTCGCCCCCTGGGCGGTACTGTAGAAGGTGTGATGCAACACTTTTTACAAGTTTTCTGCCTAGTCACTCCTAATTAATGGATAATACCCACTTTGTCAATAGAGAAGCTGTGTCGGTCCATGGACTCAGAGAAAAGGTTTTTACGGTGAGTAAAAAATCCTATTTTTTTCAAGAATTATCTCAGCGATATACCATGAACATTTATAGAATATGTTTTGGGTGTCCCCACCACTTTTCCAGTTTTAGATAGTGGCACAATGATGTGATATACATTTTTTTTCTGCATCTGGAAATGATTGTTTTAAAATCTTATTTCTATGCGACAGAATAGTATGACAAGTGCCGCCTAAATAGAAAGCGTATAGATAAAAGAAAGCTGGCAGCTCAATCCTCCGCAATGAATAAATGTAGTATTCCATAGCCTGTGTTGGTAGGGGCAGGGATTGTGTCTGCATATGTATGTATATAAATATGATGATCTGAGGATTTAACGGCTGTGATTATGCTACACGTTGAAACACGTAAGCACTGTATTTTGTACCACAACCTGAATTACCGTATATACTCGCGTATAAGCCTACCCGAATATAAGCCGAGGCACCCAATTTTACCACAAAAAAACTGGGAAAACTTATTGACTTGAGTATAAGCCTAGGGTGTCCATCTGCATGGCTCACTTTGCCTCACTGTGTCCATGTGCATGCCTCGCTGTGTCCATGTGCATGCCTCGCTGTCGCTGTGCCCATGCCCCCTACCTGATCTCCGGCGCTGTGTGACTAGACTGACTTTTAACATGGGAGTCTATGGAAGGGGTGCCCGACCGGTCGGTACCGGGTCCCCAAAATCACCGGAGAAATTACCATTTAACATTGGAGTCTATGGAAGGGGTTGCCCAGCTTTGAAAAAACGGTGCTCCCCAGCCATAGGTCCCCCGGACTCTAAACTTTGCACACTTGTAGGCGCACAAAGTTGAAGATGGACACAGACTCGAGTATAAGCCGAGGGGGGCATTTTCAGCACAAAAAAATGTGCTGAAAAACTCAGCTTATACTCGAGTATATACGGTAATAGATGTATTCATTGTGGAAAATCGAGCTGCCCACTTTCTTTTATCTACATGTTTGCTCTGGTGCTAGGACACATGCCAGTGCACAGACCGCTCACCACCTAAGGGGCATTACTACAGGTGTTTTCTACTATTTTTTAAGCTAAATAGCGCTTTATAAATGCCTAAAATAATTAAAAAGTATATTTTCGTAATTATGTATATTTGGCAGTGATCATTTCATACAAATTCTGTTGTTTGCAGTGATGCACTTGATTGCCTTTTTACTGCTCTTTTTTCACAATGCAAGTTGATGTACAAGTAAATATATTGTCTGTGTGGCTGATATAGTTACAAAGGAACAGTGAGATATTGCTGCAAAATGCAGTTATGCCTTTATTGGCTAATCTACAATATATGTTTACTACGGTACCAAAAACATGGCAACATTTATATAAAATGTGCAAGTCATATCACTTATTGCCAGTGGCGGTGCGTCCATAGAGGGCGCCAGAGCGCCGCCCCCTCTCGCTCCCGCACCGCCACTGAAAGACAATACACAGATTCATGCATTGCATAATCTATGTATTGTCACCGCTGCCGCGCTGCCCACTATTCATGTGGCCGGCCTCCTGGTGAGCGCCGGCCATAGCGGCGGCCGGTGGTGGGTGGAACTTGGAAGTGCCTATCAGAGCCGCTGGCTCTGATAGGCTTTCCGAATACAGCTCTCAGGCTGTATTCGGCTTCCAAAAACTCCTCCCAGGTACGCACGGGGGTGCGTTCCTGGAAGAAGACTGTGTGGAGGTTTCAGCCAATCGGGTTCACCGGATCTGGTTACCGGTAACCTGATTGGCTGAAGCGACATCGAGGGCGGGAGAACACATCGAGGATGGCGCGGACCGAGGAAGGTAAGTGCAGGGCTGGGGGGGGGGGGGCAGGCTGCATTTGGGGCACAAACTGGCTGAATATGGGGCATAAACTGGCTGAATATGGGGCACAAACTGGCTGAATATGGGGCACAAACTGGCTGAATATGGGGCACAAACTGGCTGAATATGGGGCACAAATTGGCTGAATATGGGGGACAAACTGGCTGAATATGGGGGACAAACTGGCTGAATATGGGGGACAAACTGGCTGAATATGGGGGACAAACTGGCTGAATATGGGGGACAAACTGGCTGAATATGGGGGACAAACTGGCTGAATATGGGGGACAAACTGGCTGAATATGGGGGACAAACTGGCTGTATATGGGGGACAAACTGGCTGTATATGGGGGACAAACTGGCTGTATATGGGGGACAAACTGGCTGAATTATGGGGGGAACTGGCTGTATATGGGGACACGCTGGCTGCGTTTGGGGGGAACTGGCTGTATATGGGGGACAAACTGGCTGCATTTGGGGGGAACTGGCTGTATATGGGGGACACGCTGGCGGCATTTTGGGGGAACTGGCTGTATATGGGGGACAAACTGGCTGCATTTGGGGGGAACTGGCTGTATATGGGGGACAAACTGGCTGTATATGGGGACAAACTGGCTGTATATGGGGGCACACTGGCTGTATATGGGGGCACACTGGCTGTATATGGGGGCACACTGGCTGTATATGGGGGCACACTGGCTGTATATATATATGGGGGCACACTGGCTGTATATGGAAACAAACTGGCTGTATTTGAGGGGGCAAACTGGTGGCGTTTGGGCACAGTGGCTGCGTTTTAATGGGCACAGTGGCGGCAATTGTTTTTTTTTTTTTTTTCAGTTTGTTTGCGCCCCCCCAAAAATTTTGAGCACCAGCCACCACTTCTTATTGCTAAATAATAAAAAAAAAGCCCCACCGATGTCCTCACTGAAAATGCGCTATATTTTTCTTGCAGAGAGTTGTGATAGCTGATTGAATATTACAATGCAGTTTAGCTTTGTTGTGATTTATTCATAGTAGATGAACAAGCTGTGTCTGTTTTTAGCTTTGTCAGGAAAAAAGTAGCGGCTTCAGAATCTGCAGCAACAATCAGAACCAAGGTTTTTGTGTGGGGTTTGAATGATAAGGATCAGCTGGGAGGACTAAAAGGTTCCAAGGTAAGATCTGATGCAGTGTATTATACTACTAGATTTTAATCTGGTTTAGCTGTTGTGTTGTATCTGAATGTTCAGTTTCCATGTGGGTATTGACAGTGTAGATAGAGGACAGTCTTCACTTGATACGGACATGGGATATTTTGGAGCTCGTGTAGATGAGCAAAAGCAGCATGTTTCAGTTTGCATTTGAGATCACATTAACTGCTTGCCGACCAGCACACAACGATATGCGTCGACGGCATGGCACGGACAGGAAGGACATTATATATAATTTCCCATTTAAGAAGCCGGCATTGTGGACGCGCGCACTTGCCCCCGCTGCGAGCTCCGTGAGCCAGACCACGGGTCCCGCAATCGTCTCACGCTGAGGAAGAACGGGGAAATGCTATTGTAAACAAGCATTTCCCCAGTCTTCCTAGTGACAGGACAGTGACCACAGCTTCCTGTAATCCGAAGCGGTGATCACTGTTGTCACACACAGCCCATCCCCCCTACAGTTAGAAGCACTCCCTAAGGCACACTTAACCCCTACAGCGCCACCTAGTGGTTAACCCCATTCACTGCCAGTGTCATTTTCACAGTAACAGTGCATTTTTATAGCACTGATCGCTGTAAAAATTACAATGGTCCCAAAAATGTGTCCGCTATAATGTCGCAGTCATGATAAAAATCGCTGATCGCTGCCATTACTAGTAAAAAAAATAATAAAAATGCCATAAATCTATCCCCTATTTTGTAGATGCTATAACTTTTGCGCAAACCAATCAATATACGCTTATTGCGTTTTTTTTTGTTTTTTTTTTACCGAAATTATGTAGAAGAATACGTATCGGCCTAAACTGTGAAAAATTTTAGTTTTTTTTATATATTTTTGGGGGATATTTATTAAAGAAATATTGCATTTTTTTCAAAATTGTCGCTCTATTTTTGTTCATAGCGCAAAAAATAAAAACCGCAGAGGTGATCAAATACCATCAAAAGAAAGCTCTGTTTGGGAGCCACGTTGCATGACCGCGCAATTGTCAGTTAAAGCGACGCAGTGCGGAATCGCAAAAAGTGGCCTGGTCTTTGGCCAGCAAAATGGTCCGGGGCTTAAATGGTTAAGATCCAAGGTTGAGGTTATTCTTAAAGGTAAGGGGGGGGGGGGGAAGCAGCAGCTCCATCACAGCTGCTGTCCGTCCCCCCCCCCCACCTTTTAAAAATAACCTCACTCTTGGAGTCGATTTACTAAAACTGGAGAGTGCAATATCTGGTGCAGCTTTCCATAGTAACCAATCCGCTTCCATGCTTTTTTTTTTGTCAAAGCCTAATTGAACAAGCTGAAGTTAGAAGCTGATTGGCTACCACGCACAGCTGCACCACATTTTACCACTCTCCAGTTTTGTGAGCGGCATCCGGCAGGCTGAGGTACTTCTCAGCCATTCAGAGCAAGTCTTATATTTTTAGCAATAAATACAAGGCTTACTCTGGCTGAGGTGAAAGGCTGGCAGATTATATCGCAAAACATTTTCGCTATGATAAAATAATTTTTTATTTTTTTTGTTTTGTTTTTTTACCTTGCAGATCAAAGTGCCATCCTTTTCAGAGACTCTTTCAGCTCTCAATGTTGTACAGGTTGCTGGTGGATCTAAAAGTCTATTTGCAGGTGCAGTTTTTATTGCATTACAGTGATTCAAGTTTGTAAATAGTTCGGAGCTGAATTTTAGGTTTTGGGACATACTGTTGCACAACTATCTCCTACTTGCTGGAGTAAAGGGGAAATTACCTCTGAAATCTGCGCCCAAAAAGGCAGGTAAAGGGCAAAGGACTAGTCGTCAGTATTACCTGTGATCTCCCAGCAGCTGATTTTATTTTCTCATTACTGACTTGCCATGCCTTGTCCTGTCTGTGTGAAGACGGCCATCTTGGTAGAGACAGGGCTTTGCTTCCCCACATTAGAGCCTCCAGCAAGGATAATGGGGTACTGCTTGGGCAGAGTTAAAATTTCTTGATGCTTCTATAATTTAGGAAGTCTTCAAGTCCCTTTTTAGGCTACATGCACACTGTGTATTCTTTTAGATGACTTTTCTCCTTACAGGAGAAAAGCAGCAGAAAAACGCAATAAAAGCTGCGCTTTTGTATGCACATCTGTGTGTTTATGCTCATGCACGCATTTGGCATTTATGCATTTTGTTGGCTAGAATACTTATTCTGGTCATTAGAATGTATTAACGTGAAAACACGCATAAACGCCTAGGGTTAGCATGTTTATGTGCATTTGTGCGTTTTTTTTTCAGCTGAAAGGCTCCTCTTCAGAACGTGCAAGTGATGATTTGTTTTTTCTGCCTCTAAATGCGCTCCTTCCTCTAAACTCTTGTAAATGCCCATGTGTGCATGGACACACAGGTTAGGTCAGCCATAAACGGAACTCATTTCTTTCCTGCAACAATGGATTGCAGGAAAGAAATTTTCTTGATTCCAACAGTGTTGACTGGGGAATTCCTCCCGCCTATCCATTATATTCTCCAGGTAGGGGGAAGTTGCCCCAGCTGGGAAAAGACACAGTGATTATTGCTAACAGTAATCACATGTAACATCCGGCAGGCTTGTTGTACCCAAGTTTATCGATCCACTTTGTAAATCCAGCCTGCCCATACATGGTTTGAATATTGACCATTTCCTGCTTCACTGGCCGAGATACCCCCCTATTAAACACAAATCTTTTTAAATAACTATGCAAAAAGCAGTAATGTGCAGAAAACCTCTGCAGATTTGTCAGTTTGGAGAACTTTAGCTGGACAAGTAGAATCGTCTTTTGATTTTGTTGCTATGTAATTCACTCTCCTTTCTCTCCTATTCTGTTATATTTAATATCAAAGAATAGTTGTTGTGGGGTATGATCTCCTTCATTAATTGTAATCTTTGCAGGAATTGAGTGGAACAGGATATAGTGAAAGAGATATCCCTCCAATTATGTCCCCAAATATGGTCAAAATACACTGCTCTCAACTCAATCTATTGCCAAAAATCTTTTTTTTCCATTGCCTCTGTTATTTTGGCTTCATCTATTTTGCTAATATAGCATTTATATAGAGTTACGCATGTTTATTTTCTGTTTATATTTACTATTCAGTTACTGCCGAAGGTAAAGTGTATGCATGTGGAGAGGCCACCAATGGAAGACTGGGCTTAGGCATTTCAAGTGGCACTGTGCCCATACCTCGACAGATGACTGCTCTCAGCAACTATGTGGTGAAGAAAGTGGCTGTTCACTCAGGTACACCTGGCCAAAAGTGCTTATCCTGTTCTTTTTACTCTCATTTAAAGTAAGCGCAGGCATCTAGAAGTTCCAGGGGTCTAGCTGCTCGCACGTTATACCTGTAGCAGTGTTTTTATGTATGAATATAGGACTATGACAGTGCGTGTGCCTCTTTGTAGTCATTTTTACACACCCAAATTTCAGGTGGAAGACATGCAATGGCTTTAACTGTGGATGGAAAAATTTTCTCCTGGGGAGAAGGAGATGATGGCAAGCTTGGACATTTCAGTAGGATGTAAGAATATTTTTCTTTTGGTTGTAAAAATATGTACCTAAATTCATGTTTATTATGCCATTTACTGGCACTGACTGATGTTCTTAAGATAAGCTGCTGCCATTTATTCAGGAACTGTGACAAACCTCGTCTGGTGGAAGCACTGAAGAGTAAGCGTATCCGAGACATTGCCTGTGGCAGCTCCCATAGTGCTGCAATCACATCTAGTGGGGAGCTGTATACATGGGGATTGGGAGAGTATGGCCGTCTGGGCCATGGTGACAATACAACGCAGCTGAAGCCAAAAATGGTAAGGGTGAAAGTGATTTCTTGCTTAAATGTATGAAGATTTGATTCTACTGATGGTTGAAAATTCTGTCTGGCTTTTAGTTAAAGGAGAAGTCCAGCCAAAGTACGTTTGGCTGCACTTCTATGGATCACAGAAGTGCAATTTGTTTTTGCACTCCTGCGACCCGGTTTCAGCAGAGAGCGGACTGAAGTCCGCCTTCTGCTGATGTCACGGATTTCAGTCCAGGCACCGCGTCATCCCGATAATGGAAGTCTGGATCTGCCAGGTGCCAGGACTGACACCCGTCTCGGCCTCTCAGGGAGCCGCTGAGAGCCTGAGACAGTTCCCTCCCCATTCACAGCTCAGCGTTTCAGTGAGCGAGGAGGAAGCAGAGCAGAAAGCTGTGACTGACAATCTGCAGCTCTCTGCTCGAGGAGCTGTGGGAACTGAGCCATTGGCGATGTTTGTTAGCTCGGTTCTCAGTGTAGAGGCGCCAGGGGACAGATGCAGCATCGGGACCGATGCTGCATCCACCAAGGTAAGTATGATACTGAAAAAAAATAATCCCATACTTCTCTTTTAAGGTTTCCCAAATTTAGGTTGGATGTACACAGAGTAATCTCTTAAATAAACCAGAGATCTAGCTCTTTAAGACCTACTTTGTTCATTGTTCAAGTGACCAATCGGGCAGTGGAAATGGGCCTCCTCAAGACCGAATATACTAGTAGATGTGATCCCTGTGTTATTCCGCAGTGGTTGCAGGAAAGAATGGCTCCATCTCTGGCTGCTTTTACAGTTGACTTACCTATTATTTTCATTCTGGATTTCATTCAAGAATTTATTAGTGCAGTTCACACCAGTATTCGACATTTAAGCCTAGGTTCACATATGTGCGATGCAGGAACCAGTGCGATTACAGCTGCAGTTCCTGCATCGTATCTCTCCCGCAGGCAGTTCACACTGCCCTCTGCGAACTACTGCGGGTGTCAATACATTGTTAATAACACCCCCATGCGAGAACAGCCATGCGATCCGATTCTAGTGTGGGGGAAAAAAAAAGTCCCTGCACTATTTTCATGCGAATCCAATGCAGAACTCGCACTGCACAGACATTGCACGTGATCGGCATCTGTGGTGCGGGTGCAAATGAAATGTCTGAGATCGCATATATGTGAACTTAGTCTTAAAGTTTTGCAAAACTTTAGCCTAACTGAATTTTCTGGCAACCATGGGAAAGCCAAATCGCCTGCATGCATCAAAAGGCTAGTGCAAGACGTCTATTTTTTTATTTTATTTTTTTAAAGTGATCACATAACCTCTGCTCTCAGCTGCATAAGTCGTGGGAGGTGTCAGCAGGTGGCAGAGAAAAGGCTGTAAACTGATCTTCACAGTGATTGGCTGTGCAGGTTAGTGTGTCAGCACAAGTCTACCCATTTGAAGACCGGCGGACTGTGCTCCCAGCATAGCTAGAAAACTGACCACACTGGAATGGATGTGCTTTCATGCCCTAGCATGGTCAGTTTCAATTGGGTAAGCAGGGGAATTGGCAGGATCACCAGGAAGCAATACAAAAAAACAGGACGCCATTTAACACAAGTGCATGGTACAACAGAGACATATCGGGGTAATAAATCTCCTTGTCTTTCTCCTTCTCGTCTTTCTCCTTCTCCTCTATTAAAGTGGTTTCTCTAGCAAATTGCAGTGTAGTCCTTTACAGTTTTTAGACTTTGCAAATGAGCATTGACTAATTTTTTTAAATATCTGCACTATGTTAACAGTATTGTTCTTTGTCTATGTGTGTGTGTGTGTGTGTGTGTGTGTGTGTGTGTGTGTATTATATATATATATATATATATATATATATATATGTTTTTTTTGGTGTATTTTAGTTGTGGAAATCCTCTTTGGGAAAATGTATTTGTCTAACTGTTGCTTGCCTTTTCAGGTGAAAGTACTACTTGGTCATAGGGTCATACAGGTGGCATGTGGAAGCAGAGATGCTCAGACACTGGCCTTGACAGATGAAGGTATGTTCCTGTTTATCATTTATGTCGACAGAAAAGGCTTGGGTCCTTTAAAGTATACACCGGTAGTAACTCCATCAGCATACAGCAATCTCTTTTCAAAGCTGGTTTCCCAGAATGGCAGTGTAGTAATGTAATTTTTCCCAAAATAAAATGTAAAGCTTTAGTAAGATAATAGTTTGGTTTTATACAATGTGATGACTCTTTGGGGTCACATTCTTCCCATGATTGATTAGGGGTAACTGGGGGTTAGGGGTAACTACACAGCAGTTCTAAATCCTAATCAAACAGAATCTAAATACAAATCAAATGATATAGAAACAGGGTTCAAAAGTTGATCTCCACTTTTACACCCAGTTTATTCTATTTATACTTGTTTTAGGCATCTGGAGGGCGATTTCTCATAGCAGTCACTTATATAAATACACTTACATGGGATAAATTGCTTGGAGGTAAAGATTTGTGTTCCACGAGATCACCTTGAATCTGACCTTTCTAGTTCAACCTGAGATTGTCCTCCCAGTTTTCTTAACTTTATTATGTACTCCTGTCTTTGCATCCAGATTCTTACTAATTTCTTTTAACTTGTGTTTCTTTTTCCAGGACTGGTTTTCTCTTGGGGTGATGGAGACTTTGGGAAGCTAGGCCGTGGAGGCAGTGAGGGATGTAATGTCCCCCAGAATATAGAAAGACTAAATGGACAGGGAGTGTGTCAGATTGAGTGTGGAGCCCAATTTTCCCTCGCACTGACCAAATCTGGAGTTGTTTGGACATGGTAATGCTAGTCAAAGCTTTGAATGCTATATACCATTTGTGTTTAAAACTGAAAAAAAATAGGTTTTTCACTAATCAATGAGTTTATTCCACTTGTTAAAGTAGAGTTCCACCCTAAAAAAAAAAAAATTCACAAAAAACCTGCAAAAAAATTGAAAAAATAAATAAAAATGTTTTACTCACCAGAAAAGGCGGTTGCTATGCGGAAGTTCCTAATCTGCCTCTTCGTCCTCCGCGGCAGGTCCTCTTCCTTGTCCTCCTCGCGTTGACTTCTGGTGAATGGGGCGCGCTGCCTTCCGGGAACTGTGTGTATCCCAGAAAGCAGCCGCCCATTCATATAGCGCCGCGAGACTCGCGCATGTGCAGTAGGAAATGGGCAGTGAAGCCTTGCGGCTTCACTGCATTTTTCCCTTAGAGAGCTGCCAGGATCGAGGGATCGGCCTCGGCGTGCCAACATCGCGGGCGAGTAGGACAGGTAAGTGTCCTTATTAAAAAGCCAGCAGCTACAGTGTGTGTAGCTGCTGACTTTAAAAAAAAATTAGGTGTTACTAAAATATAATTCCCTGAATCACATGGGGAAGTTAACTGTGAATGTACATGTCTTGGGGGCAACACTAGCTTAACTGTATGAAATGAGTTGTCAGATGTGCAAATAAAACCCAACCTTTTAAATGTAATAGGTGGGCAAAAGGGGTGGGGGGGGGGAATAATATAATATAATATAATATAATATGTTTGAATAGAATAACACAAATCTTGCAGCTCTACATCATGACTTGAATACGACCGTCATAACTGTGATGGAGATAAACCATGAAGAGTTGATCGAGCTTGTGCACTAACCTTATGCCGCGTACACACGATCGGAAATTCCGATAAGAAAACCGTGGATTTTTTTCCGACGGAATGTTGGCTCAAACTTGTGTTGCATACACACGGTCACACAAATCTTGTCGAAATGCCGAACGTCAAGAACGCGTTGACGTACAAGATGTACGACGAGCTGAGATTAATTAAGTTCAATAGGCAGTTCGGCTCTTCTGCTTGATTCTGAGCATGCTAGTTTTTTTGCGCGTCAGAATTGCATACAGACGATCGGAATTTCCGACAAGAACTTTTTCCGTCGGGAAAATGGAGAACCTGCTCTCAATCTTTTGTTGGCGGAAATTCCGACAGCAAATGTCCGATGGAGCCTACACACGGTCGGAATTTCCAACCAAAAGCTCACATCGGATATTTGTTGTCGGAATTTCCGATCGTGTGTACGCGGCATTACTCCGATGGCCTAAAATCCAATAATAACAAAATGCAGTCATAATGAAAATGGTGGTAATCTGTGGTCCAAAACGCAGTCATCTGTGTGGAATCCAAAAGATCATGTGTTATGTCCACAGGCTTTTGAATGCTGATAAAGCCCTGGCATTGGCCGCAGCACATGTGTTTTTGGATGCTACACACAGAACTGCATTTTGGGACACTCATTTTATTGCTAATGGATTTACGTCCAGTAAATTTTATCAACTAGATCGGTATGCTCTTGTTGGTTTTTGTCACACCAGCTTAACTTTAATTCATTTTGCAAATATTGGTTGCTTAGCAAACGGAATGTCTAAGTGCCCATATTGTTGAGCGAGTACTACTTTATTCGAGTGAATCACTAGTTTAAAGTTTTTTAAACGTTTTACTGTTAAAGTGACTATACACAACCCAATTGCTTTCTGATTTAACATTGCCTGTGAAAACCAAGCTGTTCAGATTGTTCCGTAAAAAGTTCTTCCTGCTGAGGAAAGAACATGACACATGAGCCACTACCCAACATTGGCCAGGTCACATCTTGTCACCCATATTCTTGGCAAACCAACCTAAAAGCATATATTGACACATTTGATTCCTTTCTCCCACAGCGTCCCTTTAATTTAGGCCAAGGGTGCAGGAAGGATCAGCCGATCACTTGGCCTCTGTGATTGGCTGTTAGTGTTCATATGATCAGGACTGGTTTTGCTGGCTACCGATCATTAGCAGAGGTCGAAAGCTGTCTTTGACAGCTTGGTTACTGTGCTGGGAGTGCACAGTGAGCACAGAAAGCTTTGCCACCCTTGGAAACATATATGCGGGCATTAAACCCCACATTTTTTTTATATTTCAAATCTCCTGGTAAATGATTTTGTATTGTCGGTGTTTTGGGATGTGGTGTTATGATCACACGTAATTGTGCTCCCACCAGTAACTTATATGTTGGCCAAGTGTGTGTTTGACTGCTGCCATTTTGTAATATTGGTGTCATCATATGGAATATTGGAAAGTACGTACTCTAAAGTTGTGCTGACATTTTAGGGGGAAAGGTGACTACTTCAGGTTAGGTCATGGCACCGATGTCCACGTAAGAAAACCTCAAGTTGTAGAAGGGCTCAGAGGAAAGAAGATTGTTCATGTAGCTGTTGGAGCTCTGCACTGTCTGGCCGTGACTGACACAGGACAGGTAAAGTGGAACAGCTTGTTTTTGACTTTCTTCATTCATTTTAGTTTAAAAGTTTACAGTACGAAACAAAGATGGATGTTGCACGGGAACTCTGTTCTTTATCATGACTGTTGTAAATAAAGATTTAGAAGATCTTTACAAGACTTGCACGTAAAGATAACATGATTTTCCATGTATTTTTAATTGTGACCCGTACATGGTCATGGGAACCTATTTTATAAAGGTTATGGTAACATTTTAGAAATGTGCATATTTTTTTTTGTGGTGTCAAAGGGAGAAGATTCTGTTCTTTTTACACATCAAAGATTATTTAACTGTAGTATTTTGGGCATTTCTATCCCTCTACTTGACTTGGACACTCATTTCAGAACTGAACAGGCATTTCCAAAACGTCTTTCAGGACAGCACCCGAGAGATCATGGCTCCTCCTCCTACAGGAAACACCTCATCAATTAATTCTTTAATTGGAGGCCTCCACGTTGCTTCCATCAGTTTTTTTGTGTTTCCTCCAGCCGGAGGAACACCTCTGGTGAGAGCCACGATCTCTCAGGGCTTTCCTGGGAGACAAGGTTCTCAGTCAGTCCTTTTTTTCTTAGGAGAGTGATCCTCCCACTTACCTCCTAGCATGGATGGTCCCGTGGGCTCCCTCTCCCTCTTCCGTGCTCGGGGAGAGCCTGTACAGCCCGGGAGTGCTGCCTCCTTTTTGTCTTCAGAGCGGTGGTTTGCTGTGTTCTCGCCGACCGCTTGCGAATAGCGGCGTGGAGCTTTTACAGCGGCCGCCATTGTTCTGGTGGCCGAGGAGAGCCTCGGCCGCGTCCTGTATGGGAAGAGGCAGCACTTCCGGGTCGGCGCGCGTCATTTCCGGCCGCAAAGCGCAGAGGGAGAGGGCAGGGTCACCTGGTGCCTTAAAGTTCCGGTTTCAGGTCAGCGCGGCGGCGTTTTCGAATCTGGAACCGGCGTTTTTTTCTTCACCACGCATCCGCAGACAGCTATGGACAGCGATGCAGCGGATAAGGGGGCAAGCCAAGGCACCAGCAAGGCTAAGGTAAGGGACTGTGTCCTATTTTACACTGGGCCGTTTTCTCCTGTGGGGGGGGGGTTATTCACCTTCTCCCCCCTCCATCTCCCCCACCCCCCATCTCCCTGGTGGTGCAGTGGCTGGTGATTTAGCATGTCTGCATAATACTAGGGGTCTTTTTGTAAAAGGTGGTGGTGGTGCATGGCTTGCGGGGCACAAGGAAGTGAAAGTGTTTTTTCCTATGTGCACCTGGGTGTATTGATTTGTACTGTGTAACAGTTTTTTCTTAGCGTCGTCCCTGGTTTTTTTCTTTTCTGTTTGTGCAGGCCAAAAGTTCTGCTCAACCAGTGAAGAGAAGGTGCCCTGTCTGCAAGGAAAAGTTAAGCGAGGCTTGGACCAAGTCGCTTTGTGCAGATTGCACTGCAAATGTAGTCAGGGAAGAGTCTCCATCCTTTTGTGGCGATCTAGTATCTACAATTAAGGATGAACTCCGTGCCACCTTTCAAGCTTTTAGGTCAAACCTAAGAGAAGAACCAGGCCCTTTAAGGGAACCTAGGGCTCCGCAGCCTTCTTCAGAACCCCAAGACGGCTCTCAAATATTATTGGGAGGTCTGATAGACGCTTCCCAAGAATCTGCTTCCCTTGCTCCAGATGGAACAGACTCTGAGGAGGAAGAAAATGAAGCAGAGAGCGCTTCTAAGTACAAAATGTCGCTTGAAGAAGTCGCAGGACTTTTAAAGTAATCCATGCGACTTTGGGGATTGAAGAGGAAAAGAAGGAGCTCTCCCTACATGACCGCATGTATGCAGGTTTGGGTGATCCAAAAAGCCGTGTTTTTCCAGTCCATTCAATAATCTCGGACATGATTAAAAAAGAGTGGTTGGAACCTGAGAAAAAGCAATTTTTTTCCCGGTCTCATAAGAGAAGATTTCCATTTGAGGACAACCCGGATTCCATCTGGAACAAGGTTCCAAAACTGGACTCTGCTTTTTCACAGGTCTCAAAATCAACTGACCTTGCCTTTGAGGACATGGGCATGTTAAAGGAGCCCATGGACAAAAGAATGGATTTGCTTCTTAAAAGGGCTTGGCAGTCTGTGATGAACAATCTAAAACCAGCAATGGCAACAACCTGTGTCGCTAGGAATTTAGAACACTGGATTAACCAGATGAAGGCCCATGTTTCGGCAGATTCTCCAAAACAGGAGATTCTGGACTCATTTACAACGCTTTCTGCAGCAGTATCATATATTGCGGATGCTTCAGCAGAATCCATTCGTATGTCAGCCAGGTCAGCGGCTTTGACCAATTCTGCTAGGAGAGCCTTGTGGCTTAAAACTTGGCCAGGAGATGCTGCATCTAAAAATAGACTGTGTAGCATTCCCTTTGCAGGGGATTTGCTATTTGGTTCTGAGCTGGAGTCCATTCTTGACCGTACGGCTGACAAAAAGAAGGCGTTTCCAGTCAAAAAACAACAGGTACAGACCCGTAAGCGTTTTTTTCGTCCCCAAAAAGGACAACTGGAAGGAAAAACGCAAACCAAAAGGAAGCAGTGGTCTTCCCAGAAACCAAAAGGTAGGAGTGGAGTGCTCTTCCATCCTCCTGCGACCCCCGGAAAGCCGCAGTGACAATCCACCCCAAGTAGGGGGAAGACTCCAGGAGTTCATTCCCCAGTGGAGAGACATCACTACAAATCAGTATATTGTAAACATGCTCTCCCAAGGATATGTGGTGGAATTCACGGAAGAACCCCCAAAGAGATTCCTAGTGACAAACGTCCCGAGGGATCCGGTCAAGGCACTCGCCATGAAGTCCCTAATTCAGGAACTGATATCCCAGAGAGTCATTGTTCCGGTTCCAACAAAGGAGTTCTTCCAGGGGTTCTATTCTCACGTTTTCCTTGTACAGAAACCTTCAGGAAAGTACCGCCTCATCCTAAATCTAAAAATGCTGAATTTGTCAGTAGAATACAAAAGATTTCGGATGGATTCCATTTTCTCAGTAAGAAGCCTCCTGAGTCAAGGATGCCTCATGGCGTCAATAGATTTGCAGGACGCATACCTCCACATTCCTATTGCTGCCAGATCTCAGAGATATCTGAGGTTAGCACTGAGAGAAGGGAAGAAGGTGGTACACCTGCAATTCAGAGCTCTTCCATTCGGCCTGTCATCTTCTCCAAGGGTGTTCACGAAGGTAATGGCCGAAGCTCTAGCACCCTTGCGTCTAGAGGGAATTTCAGTGATTCCTTATCTAGACGACCTGCTACTGTTTGCCCAAACAAGAGATGGACTTCAGAGAAACTTGGACAGAGCACGTGCTCACCTAGAATCCATCGGATGGATACTAAACCTCCAAAAGTCAAATCTGATTCCCTCTCAGGAGGTGTTATTCCTGGGTTTCCGTATCAACTCTGTGGAGCAAAAGATTTTTCTCCCAGAAGAAAAACGGGAAAAGCTGTTAGGTTGTGTCACTCTTACAAACCAGTCAGCTTCTGTCCATCAGGAGGGTCATGTCAGCATTAGGAACCCTGACCTCTTCCATACCGGCAGTACAATGGGCAAAGCTCCATTTCAGGCCACTGCAAAAGTTTCTGTTAAAAATCTGGGATCGCCAGCAGAATTCACTAGATTCACTGGTGAAGATCCCCACCAAAGTAAAGAGGAGTCTCTGGTGGTGGAAGAACCAGGCAAGACTCTCAGCAGGCCTGTTATGGTCCTTTCCAACCCAGGTAAGGCTAACAACCGATGCCAGCTCCTGGGGTTGGGGGGCTCACATGAGCGGTCGTTGGGCTCAGGGATCTTGGTCCACAAGGGAAGCACTGAGATCTTCAAACTGGAGGGAACTAAAGGCGATAGAAATGGCCTTATTGTTCTTTGCAGAAGAAGTCCAAGGGCGACATACACAAATTCTGTCGGACAACGCCACGGCGGTGGCTTACATAAACCGACAAGGGGGCACCAGAAGCAGAATACTTCAAGGCCTAGCAGAGAGCATTCTAAATTGGGCAGAGCTCTATACTCAATCCTTGTCCGCGGTCCATCTAAAAGGGACCCTAAACAGGATAGCGGATTTCCTCAGCAGGAACCAGGTGTACGAAGCGGAGTGGCAATTGAATCCAGATGTCTTCAATCTAATAGTGAAGAAATGGGGACAGCCAAGAGTGGATCTCTTTGCGACTCAGGAAAATACACAAATATCTCTCTTTTTTTCCCTGAACAGGAACGAGTCATCTCTGGGGGTAGATGCTCTGGCGCACAGTTGGAATTTTAACCTCAGCTACGCCTTCCCTCCTTTTCAGCTGATTCCGCAGGTCATAACAAAAATCTGGAAAGAGGATACGACAGTAATCCTCATCACTCCCTTCTGGCCCAAGAGGCCTTGGTTTTCGGCTCTTCTACAGATGCAGATCAAACCATACTGGCATCTTCCCTTGAGACAAGACCTTCTGTTACAAGGTCCGCTGTTTCACCAAGAAGTAGAAAAGCTAAAACTCACAGCCTGGCTTCTGAGGAGCAGCTCTTAAGGAGAAAAGGATTCTCGGATAGGTTGGTGGCTACCCTCCTATCTAGCAGAAAGAATGTTACCAGAGCAATATATCACAAAGTCTGGAAAGTCTTTAACTCTTGGTGCACTACATCCGGCAGACCATTAAAGCAGATTTCTTCTATCTTGGAATTTCTGCAAGAAGGAGCAGACAAGGGCCTAGCGATCAGTACCCTAAAAGTTCAGGTTGCCTCACTGGGGGTATATTTTGAGAAATCTATTTCATCAGAACCCCTAGTAAACAGATTCTTTAAAGCCCTCACTCGGGCTAGACCGATAGTGATCAAAAACTGTCCGTCATGGGACTTATCAGTCGTTCTACAGGCCCTGACCAGGGAACCTTTCGAACCTCTCAATTTAACCTCCCTGAAGCTAATTACTTTAAAAACAATTTTCTAGTAGCTATTACAACAGCTCGAAGGATCAGTGAGCTGCAAGCTTTATCTATCAGGGAGCCATTTTTTTCTATTTTTTCAGACAGAATTGTGCTGAAGACGGATCCTAACTTTTTACCAAAGGTTGCCTCAGTTCAAAATAGAACCCAGGAGATAATACTTCCTACGTTTTGTTCTAATCTGTCGGGTAAGAAGGAAGAAGAATTCCATACCCTGGATGTTAAAAGAGCAGTCTTAAGTTACCTGGAAGCTACTAAAGACTTTAGGCGTTCAGACGCACTATTCATTTTATTTTCCGGAAATAAAAAAGGAAGACAAGCTTCTAGAGGAACCATTGCCAGATGGTTGAGAATGGCTATCTCAGACGCCTATTCCCTTAAAGGCCAGGAGAGTCCAGTAAGTATCAGGGCTCATTCTACTAGAGCTTCGGCGGTGAGTTGGGCAGAAAAAGCTGGTGCCACCCCCGAACAAATCTGTAAGGCAGCTACATGGACAAGTCTGACGACCTTTGCCCGTCATTATAGATTAGATCTCATGACGGCTGGGGACCAGGCTTTCGGAAGGAAAGTCTTACAGGCTGTTGTCCCACCCTAAATGGGGTAAGTCTCGATTATCCTCTCGGGTGCTGTCCTGAAAGACGTTTTGGAAAAATGCAAGTTAGACTTACCGGTAACTTGTTTTCCAATAGGCTTTCAGGACAGCAGGATCCCGCCCTTTTTTTATGCTGTGGCTGTAATACTATGTAATAACTGTCGCTTATGTGTTGCAGCTGGGGCTGGAGGTTCTCTACAAACAACTGATGGAAGCAACGTGGAGGCCTCCAATTAAAGAATTAATTGATGAGGTGTTTCCTGTAGGAGGAGGAGCCATGATCTCTCGGGTGCTGTCCTGAAAGCCTATTGGAAAACAAGTTACCGGTAAGTCTAACTTGCATTTTTCCTCTTGAATATGTATCTTTGTAACAGCATTATTAAAGGATTTTTTTGCATCCTTGTCTTTGCAGGTTAATGCATGGGGAGACAATGATCATGGGCAGCAAGGAAATGGAACTACTACAGTTAACAGGAAGCCCACCCTTGTCCATGGCTTAGAGGGGCAAAAAATAACACGTGTGGCTTGTGGGTCTTCTCACAGCGTAGCTTGGACAACCGTGGATGTGGCAACACCATCTGTCCATGAACCTGTTCTTTTCCAAACTGCCAGGGACCCGCTTGGAGCTTCCTATCTTGGTAATGAACTTTGGAGATACGTTTTGGGGTTTTTCCGGTCTAGAATGTGACATGTTAAATGGATAACCCATCCTGATTTTTCGGAGAACTGGGAAATTATACATGCAGTGCCTTTGCTTTGTTTAAAAGCCTAGTCAGGTGTAGTGTTCTGTCTCAATGGACAGACATTTTATTTTATTTTTCCATCAAAGTCTTTTTATTAAAAACAAAAGAAAAGAAGTACAGCACATATAAAATAATATCAGAATAAAGGCAGGGATATAATACAGTATCTTTCCAACAGTATCATACAGAAAAATTCCTCTAGGGTACACACACAGATTAAATACAGCATGGTCAATGCCAGTAACAGTCAAACATTTCAAGGTGATAACACAATATGCCGCTTTGGGGTCCCGCTACAACCCCCCCCCCCCCCGCACAGTCCCCCCAAAGCCAAACTGACAAACGAAGAGGGAGCTACACTAACCCCATACAATCACAGACATGTTTCAGAGGCCTTGAGCCACCTGTCCCTCTATGGGAATACATAACTTTCTTATAGGGCAACACAGCATTAACCTCCGCGATCCAGTGTGATATACCTGGGGGATCGGGTCTCATCCACACTCTAGCAATGACTTTCCGCGCCGAGAAGAGCGTTTCATGCAGAAATATCTTGGTAAATTTATTGATATCTGGGTCTGGGAAAATTCTGGGCTTTGGCTGGAGTGATACGGGGGAGCCCATTGTGTCATGCAGGAATCTCACCACTTGTGACCAGAACATCTGTATTTTGGGGCATTTCTACAAAAGGTGAAAGAAGGTGCCTGTCTCCCGATTACACATAGGGCAAGCACTGGAATAGTTATCTTTATTCCGTGAGAGTCTAAGTGGCGTGAGGTATGCTCTATGCGTCATGAAAATCTGGGTCAAGCGGTGAGAAAGTTTGGGAGAAGCCAGTTTACACGTGTCTATAGCATCACTCCACTCATCATCCCCAATGGGGCCTAGCTTACCCTCCCACCTAGTCTTTAGTGCATATGCCATCACTGTCATCTGGGGAAGTGATAACATGATATAAAAGTGCGAGATTCGTTTTTTAGGGTCAGGGTTTTTAACGGCTGCCATCGGGGGATTATCACCCAGAGAGAGATCATCTGAGGGGAACTGTGCGCAGAAGGCATGCCGGAGCTGCAAGTATCTAAAGTACATTCTGTTAGCTTGCGATCTGAGTTTGCACTACCTATCAAAGGACTTCAGTTTACCGTTAGAAGTGATGTGGGATAAGTAAAAAATTCCCCGGGAGCTCCAAACTTCACTGTCAGGGATCTGATTAAACTCAGGGAGGGCCACGTTATGCCACAAGGGGGTGTAGTCATGCAGTGGTGGCAAGTGTAGCCGCTTAGCAGCTATGGTCCATACTTTCCTGTACTGGTACAAAAGAGTCTTGTGATCTACCGACCTGCCCTCCCCCACCGCCCCCCTAGATATCGCTACCATGGAGTCCAGGGTCGGCCTGGACCACGGTGGACAAAGGAAGCGCAAAAACCTGTCTCTATCAGTTTTGTCTACGTGAAAGATTTGTGAGAGTTGGGCTGCAAGATAGTATAGGTTAAAGTCAGATAAGGCCAGTCCTGCAAGGTCAGATGGGTTTTTAAGTTTGTGCCACGGGAGTTTGTGCCTATTGTTGCCCCAGACAAAGGGCTTGAGAAGAGCTTCCAAGGCCCTGAAATGCTTAAGGACAAGATACACAGGGGAGTGCCATAACATATACAAGATTTTAGGTAGCAGGACCATCTTGATGAGGTTTATGCGGCCCGTGACACCCAGAGGAAGGCGAGCCCAAATCTGCGTCTTCTGTTTAAGCATGTCAAACAGCGGGGTTATATTCAGTGAAATATAATCCGTCGGGTCCCTGGTAGTCCGAATACCCAAGTACTTAATACTATCCACTCTCTGTAAGGGGAGCAGGGCTCGGTCTCTGGATGGAGGGAAACTGTCCAATGGGAGTATCTGGGACTTGTCCCAATTAATTTTCAGCCCAGAGAATGAGCCGAATCTTTCTATAAGGGCTAAAACCTGTGGCAGTGAGCTGACCGAGTCATCTAGGTACAGAAGAGTGTCGTCTGCATATGTGCTTATCTTTTCCATGACCCCTCCCCTGTGCAGGCCCACTATGCCCGTAATGGACAGACATTTTACTTTGATTTGTCTGGCTATAAACTGTCAAGTAAATTTATAAAAAAGTTTCAAGTAGAGATCCTCTTCAATACAAGAGAGTTTATAAACATTGATTTGTTGGAAAACGCTTGTTTAATAGACTGTCATTACTTCATTGTGATAATTAAGCTTCCCTGCTGTTCCTCCTTTGTAGGTGTGCCTTCAGATCCAGAGTCTTCATCTTCCTCCAGCAATAAAATCAGCGGAGTGAATAACGCTAAGCCGAACCGGCCATCCCTTGCAAAGATTCTGCTCTCTATTGATGGAAATTTAGCCAAGCAGCAAGCACTCTCTCACGTTCTGACTGCATTGCAGATTATGTATGCTAGGTAGGAAATATTGCAGGTCAACTGTTGTTTTTTTTTTTTTTCCGCTAAACAAGTCTTTGGAGAATGTGTACATAAATGAATTTGCATTTAAGTAAGCCTTTATTAGTGATCATATGTTCCCACACCCATTATTTTGCATGGTAATTGTTGCCAGCTGTTTCTATGCACCAAAGCAATTGTACCCTAAAGAAATCTGTTGTGGATGTCGTATCTGGGGTTTGGAGAGGAGGATGAGAATTGTAATCGCTTTTGAAGCAATTAAATGTTTCTATTGGAGAGAATTAGATTAATACTTGTTTTAAGAGCAGAATATAGTAAAACCCAACTTTAAACTGTGACTATTATGTGTGGGCATTTGAATGTGTTTTTAGATGTTTTTATTTAAACTAAACTAAAAGTGCAGTTTTTTTTGGAGGGGGGAAAAAACTCTTCCTGTTGAAAACCCTTTCACACTGCCAGCGTGGGGGCGTTGGCGATAAAGTGCCACTAGTTTTAGAGGCCCTTTTCGGCTGCTAGCTGGGCATTTTTAACCCTGCTAGCAGCCGATTAAAGGGTTAAAAGCGGCGCTGCCCACTAATTTCGAAAGCGCCTCAAAGAAGCTGCTTGCAGGACTTTTTTTTTGATGTTCTGCCAGCGCAGCACCCCAGTGTGAAAGCACTCTGGCTTTCACACTGGGATTGCAGATGAGGCATTTTACAGGTGCTATTTTTAGCGCTAAAGCGCCTGAAAAACGCATCCAGTGTGAAAGGGGTCTAACTGTATATATTTCTTTTGTTTTGTATATTGTCCGGGTACTCCATTACAATAATCTCATTGTCAGCCTCAGTATTGTAAAAAAGAGACCTTGCATCATCCGTTTAAATGAGTACGGCAGGAATTCCTGTACAGTAAACTTAAGTACATTGCCAGAAATTAAACCTTTCGTGCATAAAATTTGCTTTCATTTGACCTGGGGCTCTCTTCTGTAGAGGTAGTCGGGCACTCACATGAGCAAGGAGGTGTGGGGAATTCTGCACCTTCTTTAATGGTGCCACGACTGCTGCAATTGGTGCCTGTTCACACCACAATGCAGTGCGGGAAATCTGTGGTTATGTGCGTGTTTTCCACACCGTGTTCGAAACACCCTGGGTGTGCGTTCTGCTGTGGGTGTCAGTGTAATTCTAACGACACCCCAAATGCAGATTGCCAATGCAGTGCCCTTTCCTGCATTAGAGCACATGGTGCAGTACATTTTTGAAAAGTAGTGCATACAATACTTTTAGTGTGAGTTGCACAGAAATGTGGACCGCATTCTTGTGCAAGTGTGAACGGGCCTTTATGCATGTTATAGATTTATAATAAATTTTAATTATTAATAATTTTCTTTTTCTCTTGTGTTCATCGACGGACACAGCAGCAAATTCTTGACAGTAGGGTATTAGCCTTCTAACAGGAGAGGACTAGACAGAAACATGTTAAAGTGTTATAACAGCATTAAACAGTACAGTACCGCCCAGGGGGCGGTCCCTCTAGGTACAACCTTTCTCCCTGCATCCAGCAGCTTGTTTTTTTTTCTGCCTAGCATAGGAGAAGGACCTGGCTCCCTGCGGACCCTTTGGTCCTTGAGTTTTTTGTATTTTTTTTTTTCAATTTTAATTAATTTTTTCTGCTTTGATCCTGCGATCTTCTATCAACTGCCGACTGGGCAACAGGCTGGATGTCCTAGATCCTTGTAGTCACCCCAGTTCCGGCCATCGAGCGTGTGCAGGCCTTTAGCTACGCCCTGGGTCGACCACGACATGCCCCGTTTGCTCCAGGGGTGGCCGTGAGCTACGCGCTCCGGGGCACACATATGACCGGGCTAATTACTGTCCGTGTCACAGTGTGCCGGGCCGACAGCTACCCCCGTACTGCTCGGGTGGTGGATCTGTCAGGGATGCTTCCAGCAATCCACACAGGACTGGTAAGTAGCCATTTCCCCTGCCTCGGCAGGTTGAAACGGCTGGGCATCCCAGGGAGGTCGACTAAGGGTCTTTTTCCACCCTTCCCTTCTCTCCCTCCCTTCCCTTCTCCCTATGCTCTCTGAGCTAGGCCTGCTGCGTTAGCCAGGGGTCCGCCTGGGGGGGCTCCACTCTCTAGCGGGGGGCTGCACTGTGGGTCCGCTCTCCTAGGGGTGCTGTCTGGTGTCGTGTGGGTGCCTCTATGTTTTCCGGAAGTTCCGGGGTGTTCGCTGCCTGTATTTTTTACCGTGTGCTTTGATACATGTGTCCGCCGCTTATTGCTGTTTTGTTCCCCATTGGCGGACATTTTCCTGTAGTTCTCACGCCTTATGCTGTTTTCCTTCACAGCGGAGGCCATTTTCTTGTAGTTTGCGCGCTCTTTTCTACAGGGCGGCCGTCCGGCGCCCATTTACTTGGGGATTTCGGCCTCTAGCGGTGCTTTTAGGTAACTGGACAGCGCAAACAGCCTAAGCCACTCCACAGGAAGACAGTGACACGTGAGGCTGTGTAGGGAAAGCTCCTCTGACGGGACAGTGCGGACGGTAGCAGTGCAGGGCCTGCTTGGGTGCTGAGTCCTCTGGGGGGACCCCTCGGCATCTGGAGCAGCTAGGAGGGTGGGCAGTGTGCCTTTTTTTTTCTTGCGTCCCTAAGGGTGTCAGGCGCGTGGGTCAGCATTCGAGGCTGATGCTTCCTCCCCAGACATACCCGTGCTAGCAACTGGTGCCCCTGCACCTGCTGTTTCTGTGGACGCTATGTCGGCAGTCCTGGAGGCGTTTGTTGCCGGGGTGGAAGCGGTGTTCGTGCAAAAGGGGGGTAAAAAATGCCCCCTCCCCCACCGTCTTCCGGGGATGTCTCGGACTCTGATTCGGGCCCAGCTACTGCTCCCGGCCCGGGTTCTGATGTATCAGAGGACGCGGACCTGGACAGTGAGGGTCCGGGTCAGCGCATGATAGGGCACTTATCACCGCGGTGCGGGATACTCTTAAGTTGGAGGATAAGACAGATACATCTGCAGAGATGTCGGTCCCTTTCGGGTTCCGCAAGCCTACCCGCACTGAAAAGGTTGTTTCCTTGTGTACCTTCTCTAAAAAAACTTCTATACAAGGAATGGGAACGTCCGCAAATGGCCTTTTCGGTCCCGACATGTATAGTGGTCCGTTATCCCTTTTTTGAGGAGCATTTCCTGAAAAAATTGACTTCTTCTCCGATAGTGGACCCACCTGTGTCCAGGTTGAACAAAGTGACCACGCTTCCGGTGGAGGGTGCTCCTGCTTTCAAGGACCCTGCGGACAGGAGATCCGAGGCAGTTGGCCCGCTCCCTGTTCACGGTGGTGGGGTCAGTAGTGCGCCTGGCTGTGGCCGGGGCCTTGGTGTCCCAGACTGTTACTGAGTGGGCAAAAATGCTGCACCACGAGTTAAAGGAGCAACAGGCTTCGGGGGCGCCTGTGTTGCACTGGCCGACCAGTTGGTACAGGGCCTTAAGTTTGTGTGCGAGTCGGCGTTGGACACAATTCCATTGCTGTCCAGGGCCTCGGTCTCGGCGGTGGTACTGCGCCGCCTGATTTGGCTGAAATGTTGGTCCGCGGACCAGGCTTCTAAGAAAGCCTTGCTTGATTTACCGTTTTAAGGGTGAGAGGCTTTTCGGAGCCTCGCTGGATGACATCATCAAGGATGCCATGGGAGGTAAGAGTACTCTGCTCCCGCAATCCAGGAAGGGTAAGGAGCCACGGCGTAGACATGGGCCCTCCTTTTCCGCTCATAAGCGTTTTTTTCATCCGCCCGGAGCTGCAGGTAAGAGTTTCCAAACCGATAAGGCACCTGCGGAGGGACAAAAGCGTCCCTGATTTCGCAAGCCCAACCAGCCTGCGACCACATGGAGTTCTCCCCCTGGCCGACACTTGGGTGGGGGGTCGTCTTCGCACGTTCACGGCTCGGTGGTCTTCACTGTTCTTCGACCGGTGGGTTTGCGAAATAATTTCCTCAGGGTACAAGATAGTTTCTATCTTGCCCTCCAAACAGTTTTTTCTTTCTCGTACATCACGGGACACAGAGCGACATAGTCATTACTAATGGGTTATATAGATACCTTCAGGTGCTGGCACTGGCAACTTCCAAAACCGGAAGTACCCTCCCCTATATAAGCCCCTCCCATCCGGGAGCACCTCAGTTTTTTGCCAGTGTCTAAGGTGTTGGCCAAGAAGAAACATGTGTTTTTCACTGAGCTTGCGTACAGGTTCTTTTGGGCCTCAGTAAGCTATTCCGGATCCGACCAAAAAAGCTTCATAGCTAAACGGTCGGTACCCGGGCCTTGCAGAGAAGAGCAAGGTTTTGCCTGTAATGCTTCTCTTAGGAGAGCTGGACCCTGGGATCCAGAGCTCTGGTCATACCCATGACCAAGATGTTTTCTGTGCAGGGTGCTATACAGGTCCAGGGGAGTGGAATCCTTGGGAACCCGGTCCCTGAAGGTTTAATTACAATGCCTGCCGTGATAGGTGAAGTTTGGGCTTCTGTGGACCAAACAAAGTCCTGCGGCGGGGAACAGGTAAGTGGGGGCCCCCAGGAACTTGGTTCTATTGGGGGACCCCCAAGCCTAATTTGTCTTTCTGTCTGTTACCTAACGGTATTCCCGCTAATATCTGTGCATGCCTGTAACTACTAAAAAATGTAATAATTTTAATAGTGGTCAAGAAAAAAAAAATATATATATATATATATATATATATATATATATATATATATATATATATATATATATATATATATTTAATATATTAGACTGCGGTACCTGTGTTAATCCACTAGAGGCCGCTGTGGAACGTTTCTTGTCATGTGGACTAGTTTCTTTTTATCAGAGCAAGTCCAGGCAGATGGTGAGTTCTCTTGTGGGAAACTGCTTCCTCTGCCATGTTGCAATGCTCGTCCATCCCCCGGCCTGCGGCAAAAGGGGCCCTGGCTCTTGTCCCTGGTTTCCTTTTCAAAATTAGCGCCGAAGGCGCACGTGGCCGCGCGCGTGCACGCGCCTCTATATATAGAGGTGGGCCGGGAAAGGGGGCGGAGCTTGGGGGATGACGCTCTGTGCGCGCCGCAGCGCTTCTGCGCATGTGCGGGCGTCCCAGCATGTTAAAAACCACAATTATGTGTTGTGAGCTGGCTATGGAGTGCAGAGACAGAGCTGGCAACATTTAAAAAAGGCATACAGCAAGCGGTTGATGCAGGCATCCCCATAGAAAGGCACATTAGTAGACACCAACTGTTTTTATAGCAGCATTTGTGCTAGACTATTGTCAGTAAGTGGTGTATTTCGGCTGGAATACCTCAGCTTTGGGCTTAGGAATAATGCCGTCAAAAAACTCCGGGACTAAAAATTCCAGGAAGCATAGGGGGTCTCCATCGGGCTCTGAGGATCTTGGGCATGCTTCGGCTGCACCAGTCTCCCCTGAAGAATCAGAGGTTAGTGACCGTAGAGCACCCTCAGGAGTACCTGGTACTGTGGCTGTCCTCAGTTCACCTGCTCCTGTGTATGTAACAGAGGAGGTTTTTTCCTCAGCTCTGGGAGGGCTGGAAGAGAGATTGTCAGCATTGATCGCTGCTTCCCTGTCACAGGAAAAAAGCGCTCGATCTCCGTCTCCTCCCTCAGAGTGCCTGTTAGCAGAGCAACAGTCCCATACAGGGATCGACCTACCTGAAGGGGATCAGGATGAGGTCGATTCTGTTGTAGAGGAATCAACAGTGGAAGAGCCATTCTCAGCATCACATGCTGAAAGGTTATGGGTTCAGTCCCTGACTAATATGGTCCGATCAGCATTTAAAATGCCCCTTGCGGAGCCATCATCCACTTCTGTCTCCTCGTTGGGGTCGCTAAAAGCTCCCCAGACTGTTTGTTCCTTTCCGATCCATCCTTTACTGGAAGGGCTCATTTACCAGGATTGGGAGCATCCTGATAAAATATTTACTCCTCCCAAGAAATTTCCAGTGGTCTATCCCATGGAGGATAAGTTCATCAAAAAATGGAGGGTCCCTACAGTGGACGCAGCCATCTCTTGTGTGAATAAATCACTGACATGTCCAGTGGATAATGTCCAAATGTTCAAGGACCCAATAGATAAAAAATTAGAGTCCTTATTAAAATCTGCTTTTTCTACAGCAGGATTGGTGACACAACCAGCAGTGGCAGCTATTGGGGTCTGCCAAGCAGTGAAGGATCAGTTGAAACAGGTCTTAAGGGACTTGCCAGATCAGCAGGCTCTTGCCCTAGCTGATCTACCTAGAGCCTTATGCTTTGCGGTGGACGCTATAAAGGATTCAATCCATCAGGCCTCCCGCCTTACGCTGTCTGTAGTACATATGCGCAGGCTTTTATGGCTCAAAAACTGGTCTGCTGAAGCTCCCTGTAAAAAATTGCTGGTCAGCTTCCCATTTCATGGTGAACGCTTATTCGGGGAAGACCTGGACAAATATATCCAGAGAATTTCCAGCGGTAAAAGTACACTTTTGCCGGTTAAAAACAGAGTTAGAGGTCCCTCTTTTAAGAGGCCTGCTTCTCCAGTCCCTAGGACATCGGCTGTGAAACAGTTCCGACGGCCTCCTCGGTCAAATCCCGGAGGTAAAAATCAGGGACAATTGCAGGGTAACAAGAAGCCCTGGAGCAGGAGAGGTACAAAACCTCCCCCAAAGTCAAATGCATGAAGGGTTGCCCCCACTCAATCGGGTGGGGGGAAGACTTCAGTTGTTCACAGAGACCTGGCGGGACACGATCAGAGACAGATGGGTGCTCTCCGCAGTAAATCTGGGATACAAATTGGAGTTAAAAGACTCCCCTCCTTCCCACTTTATAAGGTCAAACGTGCCAAGGGATCCCCAGAAGAGAGGATCCCTCCTGTTGGCACTAGAACAATTATTGCTCCAAGCAGTAATTATAGAGGTTCCCCTGGAAGAATGGGGGTTCGGGTTTTACTCAAACCTCTTTACAGTCCCGAAGCCAAACGGGGACGTGAGGCCCATATTAAATCTAAAAGGGCTAAACAAATTCCTACATATCAGGACTTTCCGGATGGAGTCGATCCGGTCGGTGGCCACTGCCCTACAAGGGGAGGAATGGTTAGCCTCGATCGACATCAAAGATGCTTATTTGCACATTCCCATCTTTCCAGCCCACCAAAAATTTCTACGCTTTGCGGTAGAAGGGCGCCATTTTCAGTTCAGAGCCTTACCCTTCGGTCTGGCCACAACACCACGAGTGTTCACAAAAATTCTGGCCCCATTATTGGCCAATCTAAGAACACAAGGTGTAACGATAATGGCATATCTAGACGACTTGTTGCTGATAGACCACTCAGTGGAAAAACTAGAAGTGGTTGTTCACGAGACAATCAAGTATCTGGAATATCACGGTTGGATTATCAACCGAGACAAGTCAGCCCTAAAACCAGTCAAAAGTCTGGAATACTTGGGGCTAAGGCTGGATTCAGACCAGAGAAAAATTTTCTTGCCTCAAGAAAAGGGGTCGTCTTTGAGAGATTTGATCCACTTAGTGGGTTCAAAAAGACAGCCATCCATACGCCTGTGCATGAGGCTGCTGGGAAAAATGGTGGCATCATTCGAAGCAGTACCCTACGGTCAATTCCATTCAAGGAATTTGCAAAGGGCCATACTGTCAGCCTGGAACAAAAAAGTTCAGGCTCTGGACTTACCAATGTCCTTGTCCCCTTCCGTTCGCAAGAGCCTCCGCTGGTGGTTGGTTCCCCAGAATCTGGAAAGAGGGAAATCCTTCAGTCCGATTTCTTGGAAGGTGGTCACTACAGATGCCAGCCTTATAGGCTGGGGAGCAGTACTGGAGCAATGGTCTCTCCAGGGCAGATGGTCGGATGCTGAAAAGGCCCTGCGCATCAATCTCTTAGAGATACGAGCAGCCCGGTATGCCCTAGTAGCATGGACATCCAAACTCCAAGGGTCCCCTGTCAGAATTCAATCAGACAATGCCACAGCAGTGGCATATATCAATCATCAGGGGGGCACCAGGAGTCGTGCAGCCCAGAGGGAAGTAAATTACATCCTGAGATGGGCAGAAAGATATGTCCCAGCCATATCGGCGGTATTCATTCCAGGAGTGGAGAATTGGAAGGCGGACTTTCTAAGTCGCCAACAATTATGCCCAGGGGAATGGTCCCTTCATCCCGAGGTTTTCCGGACAATATGTCAGCGGTGGGGAACACCGGATGTAGATCTGCTAGCATCCAGATTCAACGCAAAAGTGGACAGGTTTGTCTCTTGGACAAGGGATCCCCTAGCTTGCGGCTCGGATGCCCTAGTGTTCCCTTGGGATCAGTTCAAGCTGATATATGCATTCCCACCGCCACAATTGTTACCTCGATTACTCCGCAGAATCAGGGTAGAAAAGAAACCAGTGATTCTGGTGGCTCCAGCGTGGCCCCGAAGAGCATGGTACGCGGAGATTGTAAAGATGTCTGTGGGGAGTCCTTGGACCCTCCCACATCGTCCGGACCTGCTTTCGCAAGGACCGATATACCACCCTTCCTTACCAGCCCTAGGTTTGACGGCCTGGCTATTGAAGCCCACATTCTAAAAAAGAGAGGGCTCTCTAATGCTGTGGTATCTACCATGATCAATGCCAGGAAGCCGGTATCCAGGCAGATCTACTATAGAATCTGGAAGGCGTACATCGCCTGGTGTGAGGCCAAGAAATGGCATCCACGTAAATACCTAATAGGTAGGATTCTGGACTTCCTACAATGGGCTGTAGATAGGAAGCTTGCCTTGAGTACTATCAAGGGTCAGATTTCGGCCTTGTCAATATTTTTTCAAAGGCCCTTGGCTTCGCATTCACTAGTCAAAGCCTTTATACAAGGAGTGATGCGTATTAGTCCTCCGGTTAATATTCCCATATGTCCATGGGATCTAAACTTGGTTCTGTCGGTTCTACAGAAACAACCATTTGAACCATTACAGCATATTTCTTTGGTTCTTCTCACCAGGAAATTGATTTTTCTAGTAGCCATTTGTTCGGCTAAAAGAGTGTCGGAATTAGCAGCTATGTCCTGTAGGGAGCCATATCTGGTTATCCATAAGGACAGAGTAGTGTTACGTCCTCCTCCAGCCTTTCTTCCTAAGGTGGTATCGAGGTTTCATTTGAACCAAGATGTGGTTCTTCCTTCTTTTTTCCCCAAACCTACTTCGGTAGAGGAAAAGTTATTGCATTCTTTGGATGTAGTAAGAGCAGTTAAAGCTTATCTAAAAGCCACTGCTCAGATTCGCAGAACGGATACTTTGTTTATTCTGCCGGAAGGCCCCAGAAGGGGTCAGGCAGCGTCAAAATCTACTTTAGCCAAGTGGATTCGACAGGTCATAATGCAAGCCTATGGCTTGAGAAGGAGACCGCCTCCGTTCAAAGTTAGGGCGCACTCCACGAGAGCAGTTGGAACTTCATGGGCAGTGCATCACCAGGCCTCCCTGGCTCAAATCTGTAAGGCCGCAACATGGTCTTCAGTACACACGTTTACTAGGTTCTACCAGGTGGACGTTAGAAGTCAGGAGGATGTCGCCTTTGGGCGCAGTGTGTTGCAGGCCGCAAAAGATCCTCATGTCTGATAGCGCTCAGCTTATGTATGGTGTATCCCCCCCCTCGTTGGGCATTGCTTTAGGACATCCCATTAGTAATGACTATGTCGCTCTGTGTCCCGTGATGTACGAGAAAGAAAATAGGATTTTTATAACAGCTTACCTGTAAAATCCTTTTCTTGGAGTACATCACGGGACACAGAGCTCCCACCCCTCTTTGGGGACACTTATTGCTTTGCTACAAAACTGAGGTGCTCCCGGATGGGAGGGGCTTATATAGGGGAGGGTACTTCCGGTTTTGGAAGTTGCCAGTGCCAGCACCTGAAGGTATCTATATAACCCATTAGTAATGACTATGTCGCTCTGTGTCCCGTGATGTACTCCAAGAAAAGGATTTTACAGGTAAGCTGTTATAAAAATCCTATTTTTCCCTCGAGCCTTCAGCTTCCTCCGACTTGTCGGGTGGCCCTTTTTGGGGCAGTGCAGGATCTGCTGGCGCGTGGGGTGCTCGTACCTGTGCCATTGCAGGAAAGGTTTCAGGGGTTTTATTCAAATCTGTTTGTAGTCCCAAAGAAGGAGGGGGTCCGACCGATCCTGGATCTCAAGGCTCTGAACTGCTTTGTGAAAGTTCAGAGGTTCAGGATGGAATCGGTGCGCTCTGTAGTCGCGGCACTCCATCCGGGGGATTTTCTGGCGTCCTTGGACATCAAGGACGCATACTTGCATGTCCCCATATTTGTCGGACATCAAAGGTTTCTGCGTTTTGCGGTCGGGACGACCACTACCAATTTGTGGCTCTTCCTTTTGGCCTTGCGTCGGCACCAAGGGTTTTTACCAAGTTGCTCGCGCCGATTCTGGCCTTGCTGAGACAGCGAGGTATCGCTATAGTGGGTTACCTGGACGACCTTCTTCTGAGAGCTACTTCAAGCTCAGAATTAGAAGTGGATGTGGCGATTGCCTCTCAGGCCCTTCAAGGCTTTGGCTGGGTTCTGAACCCCCAGAAGTCGGTGTTGGTACCGACTCGGCGCCTGGAGTACCTGGGCTTAGTTCTAGACTCCTTGGAGGCGAGAGTTTTTCTCCCCGTGGACAAATTACAGACTCTTCAGGTGGCGGTGAAGCTGCTGGCATCCCGCAGGTGGTTGTCGCGGTTTTGCATGCGAGTCCCGGGCCTCATGGTAGCCTCCTTCGAGGCAGTTACCGTATGCTCAATTCCACACTCGTGCCTTACAGAAGGAGATCCTGTCCAAATGGGACAAGTCTCCGTTGTCCCTGGATTGTCCGATCCGGGTGGGCCATCTAGTCAGGTCTTCCCTGGTGTAGTGGCTGAGATCTCCGACCCTTCAGTCCGGGAAGTTATTTCTTCCCCTTTACTGGACAGTGATCACGACGGACGCCAGCCTGACCGGTTGGGGGGGGGGGGTTTGGGGTGTCCAGTCGGCACAGGGTCGCTGGACACAGGAAGAGTCCCGCCTACCGATCAATGTGTTGGAACTTCGGATGATCAGGCATTGCCTCTCCACGTGGTCTCAGGGACTTCAGGGGCGTCCAGTCAGGATCCAGTCGGACAACCCCACGGCGGTAGCGTATGTCAACCATCAAGAGGGGACAGGGAGCTCAGCTGCAGCCTCAGAGGTCGCGTCCATTCTGTAATGGGCAGAACGGAGCGTGTTGGCACTATCGGCCATTTACATTCCGGGCGTAGAAAACTGGCAAGCAGACTACCCAAGTCGCCAGATGCTGGACCAAGGAGAATGGTCACTACACCCAGAGGTGTTTCAACTCGTTTGCAACAGATGGGGCATGCCAGACATGGATCTCCTGGCTTCTCGACTCAATCGGAAGGTGTTGAGGTTTGTGGCCAGGTCCAAGGACCCCTGGGCAGACGCGTTGGTAGCTCCGTGGGGACAGTATTGGCTGATTTATGCCTTTCCCCCACTAAAAGCTTCTCCGTCGTCTACTTCGCAGAGTGGAGATCGAGGGGATCTCGATGATCCTGATGGCTCCAGATTGGCCTTGGCGTTTCTGGTACGCCGACCTAGTGCGTCTGGTGGCGGATGTTCCTTGGCGACTACCGATGCGAGAAGACCTTCTGTCGCAAGGTCCCATACTTCATCCTGTTTTACAGTCACTGGCTTTAACGGCATGGCTATTGAAAGCCAGGTGTTGGGGGACCGAGGCCTGTCGGACTCGGTTATTTCTACCATGCTGAGGGCACGGAAGTCTTCCTCCCGGAAGATTTATCATCGTACGTAGAAGGCTTGCATCACTATGTGTGAGGAGGTGAAGTGGCGTCCACGCGCATACTCAGTTTCCAGGATACTGCTGTTTTTACAGCGTGGTGTGGACCAAAAGCTTGCCTTAAGTACAATTAAGGGACAGATTTCAGCCTTGGCAGTCTTCTTTCAACGGCCCTTGGCGGCTTACTCACTGGTGAGTAAGTTTGTACAAGGGGTTCGGCATGTGGCCCCTCCGGTTCGGCCACCGCTACCTCCGTGGGACTTGAATCTGGCCCTCTCAGTACTTCAGAAACCACCGTTTGAAAACATTAGGGAGATTCCCTTATTGCCGCTCTCTCAGAAAGTAGCCTTTTTGGTGGCTATTACGTCAGACGGGTTTCTGAGCTGGCGGCCTTGTCTTGCAAGGCCCCTTATCTGAGCCTCCACAAGGATAAGGCGGTGCTGCGCCCACAGCCCTCTTTTCTCCCTAAGGTCGTTTCGGCTTTTCATCTCAATGAGGACACTGTACTCCCGTCCTTGTTTCCTCGCCCGTCGCATCCGAAGGAGGCTGCACTGCATTCCTTGGACGTTGTCCGTGCTCTGCGGGTGTACCTGTCTGCTACTGCTCCGTTCCGGAGGTCGAACTCACTGTTTGTTTCGGTGGCTGGTCCTAAAAAGGGCCTGGCGGTCCCGTCGGCCACCATCTCGAAGTGGATCAGACAGATCGTGATTCAGGCGTATGCCATACAAAGGCGGGCGCCTCCCTTTTCTGTCACGGCGCATTCAACCAGGGCGATTGGTGCCTCTTGGGCCTTTCGACATCAAGTGTCTGTCTCTCAGGTGTGTAAGGCGACGACCTGGTTGTCTGTTCACACCTTCACAAAATTTTACAAGGTTGATGTGAGTGCATCTCCGGATGCTTGCTTCGGGCGCAAGGTTTTGCAGGCGGCTGTTTAAGGTTGCAACTCCTCCGTTGAGGAGCTCTGGTTATGTTTGGGGTGAAGTTTGTTTTGTTTGCTGTTCCCACCCCTCGTTTTTTTGACACTGCTTGGGGACATCCCTACTGTCAAGAATATGCTGCGGTGTCCGTCCATGAACACAAGAGAAAATAGGATTTTTGTACTCACCGTAAAATCCTTTTCTCTGTAGTTCATGGGCGGACACAGCACCCACCCCTCCTTTTTATGTTTGTACTACTTTTTGACGAACTGAGCTGCTGGATGCAGGGAGAGGGGTTGTACCTAGAGGGACCGCCCTCTGGGCGTTACTGCACTTTTTAATGCTGTTTTAACACTTAACATGTTTCTGCCTACTCTCCTGTTAGAAGGCTAATACCCTACTGTCAAGAATATGCTGCGTCCATGAACTACAGAGAAAAGGATTTTACGGTGAGTACAAAAATCCTATATTTTTTTAAGTCCTGTAGACCTGCATGCAGTCGGTGATAAACCTGATGCTAGCTGAAAGTATTCCCTGAAAATGATGTATAATCTTGAAAGATATTTTGCATAGCTGGTCAGTTTATTGTTAACCATTGGCTGACCACTTTTATCGGGCATGCTCAATGCTGTGTCCTTGCCGATGACAGATCACGGTAAAGGGCAAATAACTGCAGCTCTTTATATTGTGATCAGCTGATCACATGTAAACAGACTTGCCGGTTATCTGCATTCCTCTCCTCCATGTGCTGTGTCTGTGAGGAAAGGCGAGACGATAACCGGCAAGGCTCTCAGTACATTCTTTATGCTGATAGTCAGGGCACATCAATGCAGTCTCATCAATGCACATCGGTGCAGCCCCATCAAATTTTATATGGGTACAATGTTGCATGACCACTCAATTGTCATTCAAAGTGCAACATCACTGAAAGCTTGAAACTGGCCTGGGCAGGAAAGGGGTGAAAGTGCCCAGTATTGAAGTTGTTTAAACAACTTTTTTCTTACTGAAAATAAAAAATCAGCAACTCGGCCAAAGTAAAACTTAAGATCGGCAAACCGAACCATAGCCCAGTGGAAGTGACTAAACCTATATTCCTAATAAAGCACAAATTGATTTTCTTTTATGTTTTCACAGGGCCAGGTGTTAACAATTGGACTTAATAATAAACAAATGAGAACTAGAGCAGATGCCTCTGACTCATCAGTCTCTAAAAAGGATTAGATTCTAGGGTTGGGTTGTATTTTTCTGTTAAAAGAATGATTAGAATAATACTGGCACTGAGCATACAGTGTTTTATTGTAATGGATTGAAAAATCATTTGGCTCTTTATCTTGCATGCATGTCCAACTGCCATCTAGTGTCTACTGCCACCATTAAATCACGTAACCGCTCATTAGATAATCTCCAGTGGGCTGATTAACAACAAAACAACGCGCTGGCAAGGTTGTTTACTTTTAAAACCCTTTTGTGATTACTATATGCAATGCGAGTTTGGAGATGGAGATTTGATTCTTGGAAGCAAGTGGCATATCCGTATAGTGGATGACAGCTTTATGTGATCTCTCGGTCAAATAAATAGACTACTGTTCTGTTTTGTGTTTTTTTTTTTTTCTCGTTTATTTTTAAGTGTGTGCCTATTTTATTTTTCTCAACTCCAGGGATGCTGTGGTTGGAGCTTTGATGCCAGCCAGTATGATTGCTCCAGTCGAGTGCCCATCCTTGTCCACAACACCTCCGTCCGATTCATCAGGCACATCTAGTCCTATTAATGGAGACGATGCAGGGCTAGATTTAGAGGACAGATTAAGTCCCAGTCCTTGGCAAGACAGACGTGGAGAGGTAAACTTTTGTGTGTGTGCGTTTGTTTTTTTTTTATTTATTTTTTTCCATTTTTATAGTTTTGGAGATTTACCTCCTGTATTGGACAAAAAAAATCATTTTATCTTGTTCATTGGAGTAATACAGAAGACCCCTGTTGTATATTGCCTGCCTACAGGACTCGGAATAAGAAAATTATTGTGCCTAATTTATCACGATTTGTTTTTTTTTAATTGACTCTTTGACTGTAAAAGAATATCCAAGCCCTTACTTTGCACAGCAAATGGTTTTCATGTTTTTCATTCCTTGGCTTAAGGTAGCCCCAACTGATGATGCTGTCACTCCATCCGCTGTTACTCCTTCAGCTTCTGCTGCCTCCTCTCGACCGTTCATTCCAGTTACAGATGATCCTGGGGCAGCTAGTATTATTGCAGAGACAATGACTAAAACCAAAGAGGTGAGTGACAGATTAAATTATCTATTCAATGTGGAAGGGTGACCCTCCCCCTCCCCCCCCCCCCCCCTGTTTTCTACCCAAACTTGACTATACTGAATCCCTGTCTTATGTTTAGGATGTGGAAAGCCAGAACAAAGTGCCAGGCCTCGAACCCCAGTGCTTGGATGAATTTACCAGCTTGCTTATCCCTGATGACACAAGAGTCATGGTTGACCTTCTTAAACTGGCTGTCTCTAACAGAGCTGGTGAAAAGGGCAAGGAAGTTCTATCTGCTGTATTGTCAGGCATGGGAACTGCTTATCCACAGGTCAGTATAACATTGCTGATTACATATAATATTTTCTTTACCAATTTATCTTCAAGCCTGTTTTGCATACTTTTTTGTCCATTTAGGGACATAGTTCTTAGATTTTTTTAGACAGGTTATGCTACTGCTTATGGGAGAAATGGACACTGGCAGTAAAAAAGCAGATGGCCAGCACAGGATAACTTCGCCCACAATCATCTTGCCATAGTCTTTTGCTAGTGTCCCCAGGAGAGTAGACTGTGTGTTTTTTCATCCGATTTGTCTCAACTTTTACCAGTCAGATAATCAGGCCTTATCTGATGCCAGCTTCTGGTGTTGGGTCCTTGGAGCAGCTGTTTGAGCTGCAGGCAGTCCCCGGTTTTCTGTTATGTTGCCCTGCTCTCTGTTGGACTGCTTTTGGACATCCTGACAGTCTGAGAATTCTAGGAATTCCTGTGTCTTTCAGTGGACTCTAAGAGAATTTTATGGTAAGTAGAAAAATTCAAAAAAGTTTGGGAAAAGCTAAATGTCCTTATCTGCATACATGTTTAGAATCAATGACCTCAAAATAATCTGCTTAAATGATTCTCTTGCAGCCAGGCCATTAGCATATATGCAGAATTCAACAGCAATGGCAGTCTCCAGTTTTTTTCATTAGCTTTGCCTTTAAGTAGAACTGGATGTCGCGCCACTCCCTCAAACTTAATCTATCCAAAACTGAACTTATAATTTTTCCTCCCCCACAATCTCTGTCAAAATCAATGGCACAACCATAAGCCCATCCCCACATGCCAAGCTCCAAGGTGTAGTCTTGGACTCTGAACTCTCCTTTAAGCCCCACGTCCAATCACTGTCCAAATCTTGCCGCCTCAACCTCGGCAACATCTCTAAAATACGCCCCTTTCTAACTGACACAACAAAGCTCACAATTCACTCCCTGGTCATCTCTCGCCTTGACTACTGCAACTCCCTCCTCATTGGCTTACCTCTACATAGTCTATCCCCCCTTCAATCCATCATCAATACTGCTGCCAGACTCATCCACCTTACCAACATCTCTGTGTCTGCTACTCCTCGCTGTCAATCCCTCTACTGGCTTATGCTCACCCAACAAATTAAATTCAAAATACTAACAACTACTTAAAGACATCCACAACTCTGCCTCCAGCTACATCACTGACCTAATCTCAAAATACCAACCTAATCGTTCTCTTCGTTCTTCTCAAGACCACCTGCTCTTTAGCTCCCTCATCGCCTCCTCCTCCGCCTGCCTCCTGCTCGCCTCAAGGACTTTTCCAGAGCCTCTCCAATCCTATGGAACTCCTTACCACACCCTGTCCGATTTATCTCCTACTCTATTATCTTTTAGACGTTCCCTGAAAATCCTCCTCTTGAGAGATCCTATCCTACCCACACCTAACAACTGTATTTACATTTTCTCTATCTGATCATCCCCCCCACGATTATCTTTTGTTCCACTTGACCCTCCCTTCTAGATTGTATAACGAGCAGAGCCCTCTGATCCCTCCTGTATTGAATAGTATTCTAACTGTGCTGTCTGCCCCCATGTTGTAAAGGGCTGTGCAAACTGTTGGCGCTATATAAATCTTGAATAATACTGTATATACTCGAGTATAAGCCGAGCTTTTAAGCTCAATTTTTTGTGCTGAAAATGCCCCCCTCGGCTTATACTCGAGTCACCTTTTTGCGCCTGATCTCCCGGACTTTGGGGAGCCGGTATCGGCCGGCCGTAAGTCCTCTTGACCCCAACCTTGGCACACATATAGCCCCACTTTTTCTCTACAAGTTTGCAAAGTTCCTTGTCCGGGGGATCTACGGCCGGGTAGCACCGATTTTTCAAAGCCGGGCACCCCTTCCAAAGACTCCCATGTTAAATGTCAGTCTAGTCATGGACACAGGCATGGACACAGTGAGGCACACCCTAGGCTTATACTCAAGTCAATACGTTTTCCCAGTTTTTGTGGTAAAATTAGGTGCCTCGGCTTATATTCGAGTATATACGGTAATACTAATAGACAAACTAGTTGAAACCTGAGAAGAGGCATCAACCTTGATAGTGGGAGACCTATTAATAGAAAAAAAAAAACTTTAGTGTAAGGAGTTAACATTTTTTTTTTTTTTTCAGTATACGCCTTTTATATCTTTTTTAGTATTGTCCACATTGTATTGAAAAATAGAGAGGGTATGTAATGCTTGTAGCATTGTAGTGAGCTAAACAATTACTTTTTTTTCCTTTTCCCTTCTGTTTACATCAGTTCTACATATTTCCTTTTGGGACAGTCTAAATCTTTACCATTTAATGCTGTGTTGCCTTCCCCGCCTAAATCAGTTTGCTCCTTTTTTCTGAAGTGCACTTGCTGAGGATGATCTATGGAATGCAGCTGTAGGTTATGTTGCTCTATATTTTAAAGTATGTGGCAGAAGGTATAACATGCCATATGACTTGGTTGGTGTCAGCAGTTTCTATTTAAAGGCAAAAACTGCTGTATTATGCAGTTATATTGAGGAATCCATGTCAGCTCTGATGATTAATAGTCCACCATATCTCTGGGTGACTGGGGAGCTATTGCTTCTGATGCTTTAGAAAAATACTGACATATAAAGCATTAGGGGGATAAAACGAGAGCTTTGTAAGTAAAGGCTTTATTAGAAGAAAATAGTGATGCCTGTCCAGAAAAAAGCTACACAGGTTCCAGCAGAAAAATAAAGGCTTGCAATCCATAGGGTGAATGGATTATAAAGGTGGGTGCAAACACATTATGCATAATTGCTGTCTTTTTTAGAAAATGTATTATCCCTCTAGAGGGACATTGGCCGATGAACCTACTGGCAATGACAGCGCCCAATAAATTTCAAAGCTATACCTTGCTGTTGGAAAAACAAAGTTTATAGCTCCAGCGCTTTGGTCCTTTTGGGATTCATTTACTAAAGGCTGTTTACTTTCCAGGAGAATTTTCTCTTTGCTTAGTAAAGGTGGGGAAACTCTCAATTTGCAAAAAATGTGTTATGTAGAAAATAAAATGGCCAAAACCTGGAATTTTTAAAGCTCAAATGTAGCGTATACATTTTTGCATCAAGGACTATGGAGTTGCCGGCTCTTCTCTCTTATATATTGTATTTTAGTGTGGGAAGACACACTGAGCCTTGGCACCTGTGCTGCAGACTCAACAGAAGCAATCCAATCCTGTTGTACAGAGTGCTGCATCTTTTATCTTTCCTTAAGGCCCCTTTCACACTGAGGCGTTTTTCATGCGGTTTAGCGCTAATAATAGCGCTGTTATACCGCATGAAAAAATCCTGCCCTGTGCCTTCAATGTGAAAGCCCGAAGGCTTTCACACTGAAGCGGTGCGCTAGCAGTACCGCTCCAAAAGTCCTGCTAGCCGCTTCTTTACAGCGGTAAAGGAGCGGTGTGTTCACCGCTCCTTTACCGCGGTCTCCCATTGAAATCAATGGGACACCGCGGTAATACCGCCCGCAAACCGCGGCAATAGCCGCAGTTTGCAGGCGGTATTAACCCTTTTTCGGCCGCTAGCGGGGGTTAAATGAACCCCCCTAGCGACCGCATACCGCTGTAAGAACGACGGTATAGCAGCGCTGAAAATCGCGCTGCTATACCGCCACCGCTCCTGCCCGCCCCAGTGTGAAAGGGGCCTAACTTCTATGGGATGTCTTGTCGCATCAGACAAAATGCCATGGATGTTGGATTTTTGTTTTAAAGTGGGTGTAAAGGCTGAAGTTTTTTTACCTTCCTGTATTCTGTAAGAACGACTAAGGGTTGGGACTTTGAATGAAGCAGGCAGGTGTAGGTAATTTAAATTTTATTGGAAATCGATAAGTTGCATGAGGGTAATCATGAGAACAAAGAAACCAATAATTCATTCAGTAGATATACATACAGCAATAACAATTTGCCACACAATAGTACAATTTACAAATCACATGGTACAGGTGATCATAAGGTATAACATATAGTGGGCATAAAAACATGGCATATAATAGCTCTATGCATTTCGTGGATTTATCCACTCTTCAGGAGCATGGAAAACTGAAAGCTGTTGTATAATGGTAATAAAAATATCTGTAAGGTCTGACCCTGTCACGGAAAAATTAAATTGAAATAGGTAATTAGGGATAATATTGCCTAGGATAGACCCCCCAAAACCACTCTCAACAGTACTTACATTGTCTGTGTCTGAGCAGTAGTGTGGTGCCATATGAATGAGAAAACCCCTAGGGGTGTCGCTGGATGGACCGCCCCCACTACGCATCGACATCACGCATTATGCAATGGAATGGTCATGCCATGCTTATGGCGCCGCCGCCTTCCATCGCCTTTTGCACCTAGCAGCCAGGTGGAGGGACATTTTGGCACTGTAATTGTCTGGGGGCGGTTTTCCCCAGCTGCAGTTGCCTACTCTCCATAGTGCACGCCCACGTGATGTTGGTGGGTGTGGCGGACCAGCCCTTATAAGCCATTCTGGGGCGGTTGACTCACATGGTGGTTCCAGCTTCTTATCTGCACATCTTGTTGATCTCTCACAATTGAAGTGTTTATTAGGTAACCTCATTTTACCTTTTATCTCTTTTTTTTTATCACTTATTTATACTGCACTTTCATTTGATCTATCTTACTCTATTGGGCAACATGGTTTCTCAATTTTCCATGCTTTTCACCTTCCTATCAATTTTTTACCTTTCACTCTCACTAATTTTACCATACCCATACACTCATTAGCATCTTATTACCCTATCCCTTACCAGGTTTAGGGAAGATGACCCATTATATCACATAGTATGAGTTTTTTAGTCTATTTTCTCACCTTACTTTTGTTTCTAGCACTTGTGGTCATTCTTGACCCAACCTTTGGAACCTTTCCCTGGAAACCATCCTTCTTTTGAGTCCTGTCTGCCATAACCACCTCAGCTCCCTCCAGCGACACCCCTAGGGGTTTTCTCATTCATATGGCACCATACTACTGCTTAGACACAGACAATGTAAGTACTGTTGAGAGTGGTTTGGGGGGGTCTTTCCTAGGCAATATTCTCCCTAATTACCTTTTTTAATTTCATTTTTTGCGTGACAAGGTCAGACCTTACAGATATTTTTATTACCATTATACAACAGCTTTCAGTTTTCCATGCGCATGCTCCTGAAGAGTGGATAAATCCATGAAATGCATAGAGCTATTATATGCCATGTTTTTATGCCCACTATATGTTTAACCTTATGATCACCTGTACCGTGTGATTTGTGAATTGTACTATTGTGTGGCAAATTGTTATTGCTGTATGTATATCTACTGAATTAATTATTGGTTTCTTTGTTCTCATGATTACCCTCATGCAACTTTTCGATTTCCAATAAAATGTAAATTACCTACATCTGCCTGCTTCATTCAAAGTCCCAACCCTTAGTCGTTCTTCTTTAATTAGATAGGGATGGAGGCAACTGACCTTACCCGGTCACCGCCTCATTTAAAAGTCCCAAGTTTCTCCTTTCCCCTTTTCCTGCATTCTATGCAGCCTCCCTCCAATAATTAGCTGAGCCCCATCTCGATCCAGTGTTGTGCACAAGAGCAGTAGCTTTCCTGGGTCTCTTCCTCCTCATTGGCTGAAACTGCAACTGAAGCCATTGGCTCCCACTACTGTCAATCACAGCCAGTGAGTCAATGAGAGAGCGGGGACAGGGTCGAGTTGCACTCTGTATGTGAATTGACACACAGAGCAGCTACTTGCTATAGGGACATTCGACAGGAAGGAGTGGCCAGGACTTGAGAAGAGGAGGATCGAGGCTCCTCTGTGCAAAACCACTGCACAGAGCAGGTAAGTATGACATGTTTGTTTATTTAAAACAGAAAAAATAATCTGTCTATAATATCACTTTACCACATCCCACCCGGCCTATAGCAAAATTACAGCCGGGCAGTGGCTCTCCCATTGTGACTGGACATCATATGATGTCCTTCATGATCGGTAGTGTGGTGTGTCGCTCCGACACACCGCATCTCTGATCACAGTAAAGAGCCTATAATGTAGGCTCTTTACCATTTGATCAGCTGTGTCCAATCACAGCTGATCAGTGTAATTTAGGAAGTGCTGGTTATTCGGCATTCCTCTATTCACGCTGACAGATAATCTGTGCAGTGATTATCAGTGCAGCCTCTTCAGTGATGCTCACCAGTGCCCATCAGTGATGCCTGTCAGTGCCGCCAATCAGTGCACCTAAAGGCTGCATATTAGTGCAGCCTCATCAGTGCCCGTAAGTGCAGCCTCATCAGTGCACATCAGTGAAGGCGAAAACGTACTTATTTACAAAAAAAAAAATTCATTAGTTTAGCAAAAAAAAAACAAACCCAGTGGTGATTAAATACCACCAAAAGAAAGCTCCGTTTGTCTCAAATGGTAAAAAGTTTCTTTGGGTACAGCGTTGCATGGCTGCACAAATGTAATTTAAAGAGCGACGGCGCTGAAGGCTGAAGATTGGCCTGGGCAAGAAGGGGTTAAAGTGCCCCGTATTGAAGTGGTTGATGTAATATTTATAGTGAAGATTTGTTTTCTACATGGAGGTATTCTCATCATGTTGAAAGCTGAACCCTGGGAAAAGCAAATCATGTTTAAATTAAAGAGGCATGTGTATACTTGAATCTTGGTGTGTTTAACCACTTAAGGACCGCCGCCTGTACATATATGTCGGCAGAATGGCATGGACAGGCATATCAACGTACCTGTACGTCACCTTTAAATGCCTGTCCGTGTGGTCGCGCGCGACGGTGCGCTCGCGACCCTGCCGCCAGCCCCGTGAGTCGGACCTCGCGATCGTCTCACAGAGGTATAGAGCGGCAAGATGCTTGTGTAAACAAGCATCTCCCCGCTCTGACTAGTGACAATGACACTGATCTCGGCTCCGTGTACTCGGAGCGGAGATCCGTGTCATGTGACAGAGCCTATCCCCCCTACAGTAAGAAACACTATGCAGGGAACACTTAACCCCTACAGCGCCACCTAATGGTTAACACCTTCACTGCCAGTGTCATTTTCACAGTAATCAGTGCATTTTATAGCACTGACAAAAATGTGTCAAAAGTGTTCGATGTGTCCGCCATAATGTCGCAGTACACGAAAAAAATCACTGATTGCCACCATTACTAGTAAAAAAAAATAATAATAATAAAAATGCCATGAAACTATCCCCTATTTTGTAAACGCTATAAATTTTGCGCAAACCAATCAAACGCTTATTGCGATTTTTTTTTTTTGATTTTTTTAAACAAAAATATGTAGAAGAATACGTATCGGCCTAAACTGAGGAAAAAATGTTTTTATTATATATTTTTTGGGGATATTTATTATAGCAAAAAGTAAAAAATATTGCATTATTTTCAAAATTGTCGCTCTATTTTTGTTTATAGCGCAAAAAATAAAAACCGCAGAGGTGATCAAATACCACCAAAAGAAAGCTCTATTTGTGGGGGAAAAAAGGACGTCAATTTTGTTTGGGAGCCACGTCGCACGACCGCGCAATTGTCAGTTAAAGCGACGCAGTGCCGAATCGCAAAAAGTGGCCTGGTCCTTTAGGCCCCTTTCACACTGAGGCGTTTTTACTGCGTTTTCGCGCTAAAAATAGCGCTGTAATAACGCCTGAAATAATCCTGCCCCAGCATTCTCAATGTGAAAGCCCTGAGGGCTTTCACACTGAAGCGTTATGCTGGCTGGGCGTTGGAAAAAATCCTGCAAACTGTTTTTTTAGAGCAACTTTAGGGCGCATAAAATAGCGCTGTAAAAACGCCTATCCCCATTGAAATGAATGGGAACCGCAGTAAAAACGCATAGGCATAAGCTGTATTTTAAAAAATAGCGCTGACGCGTATGCGGTTTTACCGCATTTTTTGCGCGAACGCGGTAAAAACGCACACGCGTTGGCGCTATTTTTACTGGGATCGCGGTAAAATAGAGGTACAAAATCCCATAATTTTTGAGCGTTTTTTTCAACGCCTCAGTGTGAAAGGGGCCTTAGCTGCAAAATGGTTCGGGGCTTAAGTGGTTAATGCATTTCTTCCAGATCTGTGCAGTCATTCATAGTGAAACTTTGGCTCTGTGCAGGATCCTCCTGTAATGAAGACTAATCGCTGTTGCGCTCTCTCCTTGTGCAGAGTGACTGGTCATGTATCCGCCCCCTCCTGTAGTTTTCTGTAGGCAGCTTGTAGTGGGTAGACCTGCTGGGCTCCTCCCATGTTTTTACTTCTGCTTTTATAAGGTAGCAGCTTGATTTGTTAAGGCATGTTGTGCACACAGAGTGGATTTATATCCTTTTTACTGTTCAGGAATATATTTCAGTGAAAGTTTTTGTGCCTGGAATTTAGCTTTAGGAGCGACCTCAGGTAAGAGATTTCTTAATATGGGGGGGGGGGGGGGGGGGGAAATCTTAATCTTCATGTAGCATCCCAACTGTGAAGGTCACCTTTCGCCCCTGGCATGGGCAAAACCATTTGAGATTGACTTTTCAGCCAAACCACTTGCCACCAGTTTGTGCAATTCAAAAGACTATATGAATAACTTGCATGCCATGGAAAACAAGTAGTTCTTCTAAAATGCCATTTGGATGGAATCGCTATTAAAGATGTAAAAGCTAAAGAAGAATGACTTGATATTTGCCACACACACTGTAGTAGTGATTGCTGAGCAGTCTTGCTGAAACAAAATAAAAAATAAAAATGAAGATCAATTACTATCAATTTACTACTTGATGCAGTTACTTAATTGTGGTTTGTAATTTTGATTTTAGGTAGCTGATATGTTGCTAGAACTATGTGTGACAGAATTGGAAGATGTGGCCACAGATTCCCAGAGTGGTCGCTTGTCCTCGCAGCCTGTCATAGTGGAAAGTAGCCACCCGTATACTGATGACACCTCCACTAGCGGTACAGTTAAAATACCAGGTAGGTACACAAATAATTTGGTACGGAGTAGTGGCTTTACATTCTTTATCTACATTAGGAATACTTTGTCAAAAGCCTGGGCCATTTGTCCTGTTTGAATACAATGACGGTGCTTTCAGCCGGAGAGTGTTTACATAATTGGCTTGCCTGTTGAATATGAATGGGCAAAAGGTTCACCTAGCTCCCACACAATAGAACACCATTCACTAATGCTGTTTTTGTACTTTTTTTTCCATGCTGCTAGTTTGTATAGCTATTTAATGGGAGATTTTCTGTTCCTGTGTAATTGTGATAAAAACAAAGTACTCTCTGTGGATGTATAGGTGCTGAAGGCCTTAGAGTAGAATTTGATCGCCAGTGTTCGACAGAGCGCCGCCATGACCCACTCACCATAATGGATGGGGCCAACAGGATGGTGTCAGTCAGATCAGGTGATTTGCAGTGGTTTATATTTTGGGTTTCAGCTCAATTTTTTATGTTGCTGTAGTTGGAGTAATGGGTCCTCTTCATTTGTCCCGAAATAGATTCATTTTATTTTGTATTTTTATTTTTAAATGGTTAGGATGCATGACTTTTTTTTTACTGTTTTGTTGGGTTTCAATCTGTATAAATATTTGCGGGCCATAATCTTTTTCTTTTCTTTTTTTTTTATTTATTTTTAAATGAATAGGTTGTTTTCTTGTATCTCAAAATGCACAGTGTGTCTGTGATTGTAAAATAGTTTTAAAGCCAGTTCACACCAGACGCAGTTCCGTGCACATTTTTTCTGCACTAAAAATGCATGCACAGTGTTTTCCATGTATTCTAATGGCTCTTGTTGGCTCTAGTTCACACCATGCAGTCAGTTTACGGTGCAGAAACTGACCGGAAACTGGTGTAAACTAGAGCCATCTAGAGCCATTGGAATACATGGAAAATACTTGCATGCATTTTGTGCAGAAAAAAAGCACACGGAACTGCGTCTGGTGTGAACTGGTCCTTATAGTAAAAAGGGTTTAAGGTTAAGTGGGAAATAGAATGTTTTTGATTTTTAGAGATTGCAAGTACCCTTTGTGACCTTCATGCATTCCTGGAAGTAAAACAATATGGGCTTTATTGTCTGATACTAAAGCAGTCTATACTGCTTAATAAAATTCAGTCCGATTTCCACTTCTTTTACCAGCTGTCCCTTTTTTAGTGTTGATTTGAATCTGGTTAACCACAACCAAATTTTTTTTAGATACTTTTGTAAGTGCTGTGGGAATAGTATTTTTTCTTTTTTTTTTTCTTTAGCCCAGACTTCCTACAGTTGTACATTACCAGATCATATATACAGTAAAGAACTGTGGGCAGCTGACATAACATTTGACAGAATCCGTGCAAAAATCTCCTTCCACATTGTGGTTTTTAACCTGATGTATGGCAAAATAGACACTATCTTGATGACAGCTAACAAGGGCTCAAATGTTCTTTTACAAGAACACCTCTCATGACAGGACATATTAACATGTTACATCGTCGGGACATGGTACACCTAGCTTCCACCATAAAATGTAGAAAAAACTGTTTATATGCATTATGTATGTGTCCTCCAGGCTCAAGTAGTTACTGTGAGAAACAGTATTTTAGTAGCAGAATTCAGAGTGCATTATTGTGTTTTTTTTTTGTTTTTTGTTTTTTTTACTTGTATTACCGCATTCTGCTTGGCAGGTCGTGAGTGGTCTGACTGGTCCAGTGAACTTCGAATTCCGGGAGATGAACTGAAGTGGAAGTTCATTAGTGATGGATCAGTCAATGGTTGGGGGTGGCGATTCACAGTTTATCCCATCATGCCCGTTGCAGGTAATTTTTATGTCTTTTTGCTTTTGCACATCTACCAAATAAAAGCAATAGACAGTGTTAGTATGTCTTATTTTTTATTTTTTTCCCTAAAGGTCCAAAAGATCTCCTTTCAGATCGGTGCATCCTGTCCTGTCCATCCATGGACCTGGTCACTTGTCTTCTGGATTTCCGGCTAAATTTTGCAGCCAATCGGGGAATTGTTCCTCGTCTAGCTGCATCCCTTGCAGCATGTGCCCAGCTCAGCGCACTTGGTATGTTCACAAGTACAGTTTATTACTTATTAAAGGCATGCCTGGTGTTCAGCAATAATCTAACTGACAAAACACTACTGTAGATTCACAAATAAAATAAATATGCCAGGGTACTGTATTTGTAAATCTCTGCCAGAGGGGCAGATGCAAGTTGTACTTGTGCTCATGTTGTTACTAGACATTAATGATCCCGCTGCGTAGGTGGAGCCATACAAAGCTGTGAAAAATTCAAAACCTAACCGAATGAGGCAAAAGAAGAGTTAACTTGCAAATTTTGTGGGGTCATTTATGTTGCATGTTGTACCGTAAATATAGGTGTAACATGGTCCAAAATATAGACTTGGCTTTTAAGTTTGCGTGTATTATTTTCTGCAGCTGCAGGTCACAGGATGTGGGCATTACAGAGGCTAAGGAAGCTTCTTACTACTGAGTTTGGACAGTCTATTAACATCAATAGGCTCCTGGGAGATGGAGACAGTGAGGCACGTGCAATGGTATGTCTTTTTTTTCCCCCCCTTGCTTGTTATTGTATCCTATAGTAAAGGATGTGAAAATACCTGGGAAATGTTTTATTTATTTTTAAAGGCCAGTTTTACATGAACGATATTTCAGTTTTGTGGTTGCAGAGGTTGGATTTTTTTTTTAATTCCATGGCTAGTTCCACACATTATACCAGTATGCACTGTCTATTGTGGCTCATTGGTAGCCATCACATGCATAGATATATATCTTCCCTCTAAAGCTGTGGTGCTTAGCCCTATAATTAACCGTATGAATGCATATATATGTGTGCATCTTCTTTTTTTTAATAACTTATAAATGGGTACATTTATGCTGGTTATTTGTTTCATGTTTGTTTCTCTTAGAGTTTCACTGGCAGTGCGTTAGCTGCTCTTGTGAAGGGACTGCCTGAAGCTTTACAAAGACAATTTGAATACGAAGACCCAATTGTCAGAGGAGGAAAGCAATTACTTCACAGCCCTTTCTTCAAGGTTAGGCCCAGCTTTTAACTTGTTTTCTTTCCAATAAATCAGTGGCCTTCAAACTGCAGACCAAGGGTCTTTGCTAGCTTTTATCCAGCCCTTGGGGCACTATTCCTTCTATTTACACCAACAATGGTGTACTTTTCCTCTCACGGATACCAATGATGGGTTACTATTCCTCCTCCCACTGACCACCAACCTTGAGGCTATATTTATTCTCACTGATGTTGGACCTGGGACATTTTCTTGACCACAGTTTGGCCCCCCTAAAGCCTGAAGGACAGTAAACTGGCTTTGGAGACCCTTGCAATAATGGGCATCTTGCACAGCTTCAACGGAATTGCAGTTCAGAAAACAGAACATTATAAAAAAATGAGTCACATGTACGAATATATTTCATGTAAAGATGTAGTTAAATTGGTTTTGTTGTCACCTAAATTTATACGAAAAAAAACCTCAAAGTCCCTTGGGTATCTCTCCTTCTTTTTTTCTTTTTTTGTATAAATTGTATTTTTGGGCCGAGCAATGCTTTTGTCCACACATACCAGCCAAAAACGTTAATTTGTTGTCACGTAAACTTTGACTAGTGTGCACAATGTATGTATTGCTTTTTGCTTTTTTTCTGATATTTTTATGACTTGCACAATGGCAGACTATTGTTAAATACAGTCGGGGTGGGATTTTTACTTCAGTTGTTCCTGGGAGTGCCTTGATAGGGTTACCCATGGTGACAACAAAAACTGAAAAAGTGTGCATGTGTTTTAAGCCTCGTACACACTACTAGTTTCAGCTCGGGTCAGAGGCGCTGTGCTAACAGTTCGATGTTGGTACAACGCTCTCTCCTGCTTTGCTATTGTGCTTTGACACAATTGGCTGATCGCACTGATCGGGAGATGGTTGGCAGACCTTTTTTGGTCATGACCTTTTGACAGAAGCCGGCCGAATGACCAGTTTCTGTCGGAACCGGCTGCTGTACACGGGCTAAATGTCGTCTGGTTTCTATTGAACCGGCTGATGCCGCCCGCATTTTGGCCCATGTGTACTAGGCTTATGAGTGCAGAAAACAAGGCTAGTAAACAATTGTGGGTAAAAAAAAGAGAGAAATCATTTAATGGAGAAAATAAATACACATAAAATGTCGCAGATAGGAAATGGAAGACACATACCACAGGGATTATACTTTTGCTTCTCAGTGATTGAGTCAGTATGCTGACTTGATGTTCTAGCCCAGCCTTTCTCAACCTTTTTACCCCAGAGAAACCCTTGAAATAATTTTCAAGTCTTGGGGAACCCTTGCTTAAATAATTGAATTGAAGACCAGTGGGAAAATACTCCTTATATTGGTGGGAAGTACAGTATGTCCCCCCAACAGTGGTGGATAGACTTTTTTGCTTTTTATATACAGCTCAATCTACCATTTTGGTTCCTTTAGCTGGCTCTGCTAGGTGGTGTTGACTCTGAAACTATGTAGGCACCAATAAATGGTACGGCAATCCGATGCAGCTCAAGGAACCTCTGGAGGAACCCTAGGATTTTACTGAACCCTGGTTGAGCGTGGCTGTTTTATCCATTCAACACAAAGCAGCGTGTTCTATTTAAGTTATTCATTGAAATGATATTTTAGCTTGTAAGTGTAAAGTTATGGAGTTTTGTTGCTGTCTTGAAGTCTCTAAATGGTTTCAATTTATTTTGGATTATTCATCTTTTTGACCTGCACATTTGTAGGTGTTGGTTGCCCTTGCTTGTGACCTAGAGTTGGATACTCTTCCATGCTGTGCGGAAACTCACAAGTGGGCATGGTTCAGAAGATACTGCATTGCTTCTAGAGTTGCTGTAGCATTAGACAAAAGAACACCACTACCTCGACTCTTCTTGGATGAGGTAAACCACTTTGTATGATTAATGGGAATAAAAATGATGAAAAATGTAAGATTTCTCCTTTACCCTTTAAACTTTTGTATCTCTCCTTTTAAGGTTGCCAAGAAAATTCGAGAATTAATGGCAGATAATGAAAGCATGAACGCTCTTCATGAGAGTCATGAGATGTTCAGGAGGGAACAAGATGAACAGCTTGTTCAGTGGATGAACAGGTTGGTTGTACTGGATGTACTGGATGCATCTGCAATTATTAATGCTAAATGTATTTACCAGATCACTGAAGACTTTGGCTTTATGGAACAACAATGATTTCTTTGTAGACGACCCGATGATTGGACATTGTCGGCTGGTGGAAGTGGAACCATCTATGGCTGGGGTCATAATCACAGAGGGCAACTTGGAGGGATTGAAGGTGCTAAAGTCAAGGTGCCTACTCCTTGTGAAGCATTGGCAACACTTAGACCAATCCAGCTGATTGGGGGAGAACAAACATTGTTTGCTGTTACAGCTGATGGGAAGGTAACATTCCGTGTATTAAAATGTTTTGTTACTGTACCGAGGGCTTTGCTTCTTACTGTCTTCCCTTTTGTTTAGCTATACGCTACAGGATATGGAGCTGGTGGAAGGCTGGGCATTGGTGGCACAGAGTCTGTTTCAACACCAACACTGCTGGAATCCATCCAACATGTATTTGTGAAAAAGGTGGCAGTAAATTCTGGTGGCAAACATTGCCTTGCTCTGTCTTCTGAAGGAGAGGTCTATTCTTGGGGAGAGGCAGAAGATGGAAAACTGGGCCACGGAAACAGAAGGTACAGTTCTCTTGTACATTACAGATGTGTTCCAACATCCTTAACACATAAACCACATACAGTACTTTGCAGAAAAGCACCTCCATCTATGAGGTGATCACAAGAGATCAATAAATGTTATACTTCTAGTTGGTGCTGGGAATTTGGTTGCCAGAGGAAGCTCTACTTCTGATTGACATCCTGTAACTTGGGGCAATTGGATTGTCCCTTCAACTATGGACTTCTTGGCTGCATGGTCCCCCAACCAGAGTTCAGTGAGGTGATGCCATGGTGACATCAGTCATCAGGGATTAGCCAGAAGTTGCACTGTTTAGCAGGTAACAGATCTTATTCTCCTTATGGCAGAACTTCACATTCCAGTCTTGTCTATTGTCCACATTCCAGGCGTAGAAAAATTGCCAGATGGACTTCATCAGTCATCAGAATCTGGCTCCAGGGGCATGGGCCCTTCACCTGGAGATGTTGCAATCTTTTTTTTGTCTCACGTAGGGGAGGATACTAGATGTGGATCTTCTGGCATCCAGGATTTAAAGTGGTAATAAACCCAAAACCACAAATGTAATATACTGCAGCTTACCAATCATTAGATGTAGAGGCTTTTTTGTGCAGGAGCTCTTCTCCCCTCTCCGCTGTGTCACATGCTTGGCTGAGAGCAGCGGGAGCCATTGGCTCCTGCTGCTGCTGTCAAATCTTATGAGCAGAGAGTGTGGGGGGGACAGGGACAAGCCAGGCTGTGTATCTGAATAGGTGCAAACCGCCTGGATCTGGATCGAGCGCGCATGAATGCCCCCATAGGAATCTGCTTTGCGGCACTCAGGAGGGGGAGGAGCCAAGAGCACCGGTGGGGGGCCCCAGAGGAGGAGGATCGAGGGCTGCTCTGTGTGTAAATATTGCATTGAGCAGGTAAGTTTGACAAATACAGTAACAATTAAAGGTGAACTTCAGCTAATACTTTTGAATCGGTTGCAGCAAACGTTTTTTTCCCTTTGAGATAAAGGTTTTGCATAAAAAAAAGCTGATAATTTTAACCACTTAAGCCCCGGACCATTTGGTAGCTAAAGGACCAGAGGTGAATTCAGAATTTTGCACTGCGCTGCTTTAACTGTAAATTGTGCGGACATGCAATGTTATACCCAAACAAAATTTGCGTCCTTTTCTTCCCACAAATAGAGCTTTATTTTAATGGTATTTGATTGCCTCTGCGATTTTTATTTTTTGCGATATAAACGGAAAAAGACCGAAAATTTAGAAAAAAAATGATATTTTCTACTTTTTGTTATAAGAAAAATCGAATAAACTCAATTTTATCCATACATTTAGGCCAAAATGTATTCAGCCACATGTCTTTAGTAAAAAAAACGTCAATAAGTGTATATTTATCGGTTTGCGCAAAAGTTATAGCGTTTACAAACTAGGGTACATTTTCTGGAATTTACACAGCTTTAAATTTATGACTGCCTATCTCATTTCTTGAGGTGCTAAAATGGCAGGGCAGTACAAAACCCCCCCAAATGACCCCATTTTGGAAAGTAGACACCCCAAGGAAATTGCTGAGAGGCATGTTGAGCCCATTGAATATTTTTTATTTTTTTGTCCCAAGTGATTGAATAATGACAAAAATAAAATAAAAAAAATTACAAAAAGTTGTCACTAAATGATATATTGCTCACACATGCCATGGTTATATGTGGAATTTCACCCCAAAATACATTTTGCTGCTTCTCCTGAGTACGGGAATACCACATGTGTGGGACTTTTTAGGAGCCTAGCCACGTACGGGACCCCGGAAACCAAGCACCGCCTTCAGGATTTCTAAGGGCGCAAATTTTTGATTTCACTCCTCACTACCTATCACAGTTTTGAAGGCCATAAAATGCCAAAATAGCACAAAACCCCCCCAAATGACCCCATTTTAGAAAGTAGACACCCCAAGGAAATTGCTGAGAGGCATGTTGAGCCCATTGAATATTTTTTTTTTGTCCCAAGTGATTGAATAATGACAAAAATAAAAATTACAAAAAGTTGTCACTAAATGATATATTGCTCACACATGCCATGGTTATATGTGGAATTGCACCCCAAAATACATTTTGCTGCTTCTCCTGAGTACGGGGATACCACATGTGTGGGACTTTTTAGGAGCCTAGCCGCGTACGGGACCCCGAAAACCAATCACCCGCCTTCAGGATTTCTAGGCACAAATTTTTGATTTCATTCCTCACTACCTATCACAGTTTCGAAGGCCATAAAATGCCAAAATCGCACAAAACCCCCCCCCCAAATGACCCCATTTTGGAAAGTAGACACCCCAAGCTGTTTGCTGAGAGGCATGGTGAGTATTTTACAGCTCTCATTTGTTTTTGAAAATGAAGAATTTTTTTTTTTCTTCTTTTTTTTTTTTTTTTTTCAATTTTCAAAACTTTGTGACAAAAAGCGAGATCTGCAAAATACTCACAATACCTCTCAGCAAATAGCTTGGGGTGTCTACTTTTCAAAATGGGGTCATTTGGGGGGGGGGGGGTTTGTGCCATCTGGGCATTCCATGGCCTCCGAAACTGTGATAGGCAGTGAGAAGTGAAATCAAAAATTTACACCCTTAGAAAGCCTGAAGGCGGTGATTGGTTTTTGGGGTCCCGTACGCGGCTAGGCTCCCAAAAAGTCTCACACATGTGGTATCCCCGTACTCAGGAGAAGCAACAGAATGTATTTTGGGGTGTAATTCCACATATGCCCATGGCATGTTTGAGCAATATATCATTTAGTGACAACTTTGTGCAAAAAAATAAAAATAAAAAAATAAAATTGTATTTTTTCCGCAACTTGTGTCAACATATAAAATATTCCATGGACTCGACATGCCTCTCAGTATATAGCTTGGGGTGTCTACTTTCCAAAATGGGGTCATTTGGGGGGGTTTTGAACTGTTCTGGCATTTTATACACAACATTAGGAAGCTTACATCCACTCTTCTAACCACTTGAAGACAAAGCCCTTTCTGACACTTTTTGTTTACATGAAAACATATTTTTTTTTGCAGGAAAATTATGTTGAACCCCCAAACATTATATATATTTTTAAAGCAAAGGCCCTACAGAATAAAATGGTGGGTGTTGCTTTTTTTTTTTCTACACAGTATTTGCGCAGCGATTTTTCAAACGCATTTTTTGGGGAAAAAATACACTTTTTTTAATTTTAATGCACTAAAACACACTATATTGCCCAAATGTTTGATGTAATAAAAAAGATGATCTTAGGCCGAGTACATAGATACCAAACATGACATGCTTTAAAATTTCGCACAAACGCGCATTGGCGACAAACTACATACATTTTTAAAAGCCTTTACAGGTTACCCCGTTAGATTTACAGAGGAGGTCTACTGCTAAAATTACTGCCCTCGATCTGACCTTCGCGGTGATACCTCACATGCATGGTGCAATTGCTGTTTACATATGACGCCAGACCGACGCTTGCGTTCGCCATTGGGCAAGAGCAGGGCAGGACAGGGGTGCTTTTTTTTTTTTTTTTTTTTTTAATTATTAATTTTGCTTTTTTATTTTATTTTTAAATTGTTCCTTCCATATTTCTTTTTTTTTTTTTATCATTTTTATTCTTATCTCAGGGAATGTAAATATCCCCTATGATAGTAATAGGTAGTGACAGGTACTCTTTTTTTGAAAAAACTGGGGTCTAGACCCTAGATCTTTCCTCTGCCCTCAAAGCATCTGACCACACCAAGATCGGTGTGATAAAATGCTTTCCCAATTTCCCAATGGCGCTTTTTATATCCGGGGCGGGGGGGACATTCCCTCCCACTGCTTGTAAAAGCAGTCCAGAGGCTAATTAGCCACTAGGATTGCTTTTACATTAAAGCCGGCCGCTGGCTGAAAAGAATGATACCAAGATGATACCTAAACCCGCAGGCATCAATCTGGTATAACCATTCAAAGTCCAGCAACATACCAGTACGTTGCTGGTCCTTGTTGGACATGTATTGTAATCTTTTTTTTTTTTTTCATGCAGCCAGGTGGCTGAACGAAAAAAGAGATTGATCGGTGGGTATGCCCACCATTAGAATACCGCCCTTCATCCACCCACTTCTAATGATGGGCATACATGCACCATTTATATATGCCGAAGCATGGGGGCATCCTCCCGCAAAAAAGTTATGCCGCACACACATGGTCGGACTTTTCCACGGGCAAGCCTCCGTCGGAATTTCGACCGTATGTACGCGGCATTAGGAGCAAAATCACTCCTCCGCCCCTGCTGCCATAATGCTTCGGCATATTTGCTTTTTTTTTTTTTTTAACTGTGGTGGTGAAATCACCTCCTACAGCACTGGAGTCGCAGGGATCAGGCCTGTCTCTGCGAACGCTGCAGTTATGTGTGTTGTGTTTTGCAAGTGACAGTGATCGATCGATACTGCACTTGGGTGGCCTGGGCTGGACGGAGGGGCAAAACGCAGGTGCTAGCAGGTATCTGGGCTGATCCCGCTAACACTGCGTTTTTGGGAACCCTAAACTGCTGGGGACGCTAGTATAGATCTGATCAGATCAGCTATTGATCTGTTCAGATACTATACCACTAAGGGAGGTGTATGCTTCACGCGTGGGTGTTAGCGTTACTGGCACTAACCTGACGCTGCCTGGGGTGTGACGCAGACCCTCTCTGACGCTAAAACCTAATTGATATCACCCGCCGGACGATCAGGGGGTTAAACCTTTATTGGGTTATATACGGCGGGTGCCCTGAAACTATAAAAAGCAAGCTAACTAACCCGTAACACTTATGATGATTACTGGTGAAAGGGTTAACTAGGGGCAATTAGGGGGTTAAAACCTTTATTAGATAATTTATGGGGGGTACCCGACGCTATAAAAACCTGCGGCGAACCTAAAAAAAATTACTGGCTACCGATCTGCATCACCGACGCTAAGACATCGATCAGAAAAATTATCACTTAGCGACAGTGGTGATAGGGGGTGAAAGGGTTACCTGGGGGGCGAACAAGGGGTTAAACCTTTATTAGATAATTTATGGGGGTACCTGACGCTATAAAAACCTGCGGCGAACCTAAAAAAAATTACTGGCTACCGATCTGCATCACCGACGCTAAGACATCGATCAGAAAAATTATCACTTAGCGACAGTGGTGATAGGGGGTGAAAGGGTTACCCTGGGGGGCGAACAAGGGGTTAAACCTTTATTAGATAATTTATGGGGGTACCTGACGCTATAAAAACCTGCGGCGAACCTAAAAAAAATTACTGGGTACCGATCTGCATCACCGACGCCAAGACAGCGATCAGAAAAATGATCGCCAAGCGACGGCGGTGCTAGGGGGTGAAAGGGTTATCTGGGGGGTGATCAAGGGGTTAAACCTTTATTAGGGGGGGGTTAGGGAGCTACACTGGACCTAAAACTAAATGTAGTGACACTTTTACAGTCACAAATGTCACTGATTGCAGTGATCAGTAAATAAATGGTCACTGCAATCAGTGACACTGTGACTGGGGGCTGGGGGGTGATCTGGGGGGGCGATTTATGTGCCTATGTGTGCTGGTGTTAGTGTAGTGTTAGTGCACTGACCTGTGTGTCTTCTCTTGTACGACGCTCGGTATATGTGAGAGCCGCACAGGAGATGACATCACTTCCTCCTGCTTTCTCGGTCTGTGTAAACATTACACAGACAGAGGGGGCATTTCTATTCGCCGGGAGCGATCGCGGGGGGGTGGCCGGAATCGGACGGCCGCCCCCCCCATCTCGGAACGCTCCCAGACGAATTCCGACCGCTCACTGTACAGAAGGGGGGTCCGATCGGACCCCCCAACTGTACAAAGGCAATCACGTACACTCTACGTGATTGTGCCTGTCGGTGCCATTGTGCCGACGTATATATACAGTGAGCGGTCGTTAAGTGGTTAAGCACCTCTGTCAGTGTTAAATGGTGTGTCTTATCTCTGTAATTGCAAGAGAGCTTTTCTGTTGAAAAACCAATTTACTGGCTTGATCACCAGATGAAATTAGAAGAAAGCCTAAAAAAGGAAACCAATGCAGCCATCACGTCTAAGACATTTTGACACTTTGCGGGAACCAGTGACACTAATACAGTGATCTGTGCTAAAAATATGCACGGTCACTGTATTCATGACACTGGCTGGGAAGGGGTTAAACATCTAGGGCTATCAAAAGGTTAACGGTGTGCTTAGTCAGTGTTTTTGTGTACACAGTGTGTTGCTTTTACTGAGGGAAGAGATTGATTCTAGTCCCTGCTTTGTAGAGACACCGTATCATGTCCCCCCTGTCATAACGGAGATAAGCCTTGTTTACATATTGCATATCCCAGTTCTGTATTTTACAAATGAGAGCTGGGTGCCGGAGGACATCGAGTCCCCAGGACCTGCAGATAGGCTTCTGCTGTTACCGATCACAGCATAAGTGGCACTGGCGCCCCCTACAGGCAGAAGTGCAGGATATATACGTAATCCTGCGCACAGCTGCCGCCCTGTAGCAGTAAAAGTAATTTGTCAGCAAGTGTTTTAGGATCCTGTGCCATTTACTGTACTCCAAGAAAAGGATTTTACAGGCAAACCAAAATCATTTTTGTTTAGCTTTTTTTAGAAAATGCAGAGAAGGGATAAAACCTCTGTTGGATTATCATTTGTAGAATTGTATCTGACTGAGGTAAGCACCTAGTATTTAGCACCTCATCCCAAGTAATCAAGTATTTTGAATACTCTGTTGGTTTATATTTTGCTCTGTGTCTCTTTGGGTGGATTTCCCTTTTTATTTCCTGTCCTGTAGACCTAACAGGAAAGCGGAAGTATCTACAAAGTAAGGGGGGTTTAGACAGTTGCTACCAGAACAGGTGTGCCTATTGGAAGATTTACTTTGCTTTTTGTTATGGTGAAAATTTTGGTTTTAGCATTACTGTCTTTTTTTTTTTTTTCCTCTCCAGTCTTTCTGACTATGGTCAATGTGAATCTACCTAGTAGGGTTTTTAATTTTGCCTACTCATATATTCAGGTTTTGGTTCCACTACATTTACACCGTAGAACCATGGCCACCACTGCAATCGAAAAAAAAACCATTTAGTTTAAGTATAAAATGCTATCCCACCAGCTATAGCTCTGCAAAAAGCAACAAGTCACCAGTGCTAAAAACATGGGGAAAAAAGTGGAAGCAAATGGGGAATCGTTATCAGCAATGTGGAAATGACGCCCAGTGCAGCTGGACGTAAACCATAACTGGAGGGTATGGGTAAAACCGTAAAAAACAAACAAAATAGTCCAGCGCTCAATAGGTTATAAAAGCAGACGGCTTGCAACAGGACATGGAATATGATGACAGTTTATTAGCTATAAATCATAAAACACCACTCCTGTGAGCAAGCAAATAAGGAAGAAATTAAATTGAATTGAAAAGCTTACGGTGGCACTAAAGGTCCGCTGTGCAACAAGGAACTAAAAGAGCCTGGGTATGGTGAAAGACTTCCATGGAGGGGGGGGGGGGCCGCCAATGCCCCTGCTATGTTGTGGCCGGAAATGAAAACCGCTCGCCGGTACCAGCAAGGTGGTCAGACGTGCTGGAGGAGGAGAGAAGGATAGCGTCCAGCAGCAAGATGAACACACTCTCCGTTCCCATGTGTGCCGGTGAGGTCAGACCAGCTGGAGTCCCGACGTGGGAGAGAAGGAGAGCCGCGATGCTGCGGCTGAGATCTCGTTGGTCTCTCCTGATCAGACCAGACACATAGACAGCTGGACACTGCTGAAAGGTATGTAACTGGACCCAGAAGCTGGAGTGCAGAGCTGGATCTGCTATGTAGGATGTCAGTCAGAGCTGCCAGGGGCTTGCCAAGCGTGATGGTGGTTAAAACAACCTCTTGGTAGCTGGGTTGCCTTGACGACGCGTTTTGCGCGCATGCGCTTTGTCACAGTCAAACAGATGGGCAACCAAGATTTTCTCTTTTGTGCAAGAAGGACGTTTTTTCAATTCAATTTTATTTCCTCCCCATTCCTTATGTGCTTGCTCACAGGAGTGGTGTTTTTTGATTTATAGCTAATAAACTGTCATCATATTCCATGTCCTGTTGCACGCTGTCTGCTTTTATGACCCATTGAGTGCTGGACTATTTTGTTTGTTTTAATGGGTTGTGCAAAAGTCTAAGTGTATGGTGATGGGGTGTCATGTCTCTGGAGTCTCAGAGCCAGCGGTGGATGATTCAGCAACACACCAGCGCCTACATAACTGTTTTTTGGTTAGACGTGGCATAATATCTACTTGTATCGTTTCTGTTTTTGTTATGCTTGTGATTTCTCTTTCATTCACCTGTGCATGTTTTTAGCAAATTGTTGTCTTGCCTTTTTCTAGCCCATGTGATCGGCCTCGTGTAATTGAATCTCTTCGAGGAACAGAAGTAATAGATATTGCTGCTGGAGGAGCTCACAGTGCTTGTATAACTGCAGCTGGAGAACTCTATACTTGGGGAAAAGGACGGTATGGGCGGCTAGGTCATGGTGACAGTGAGGATCAGCTGAAACCCAAACTGGTGGGTCTGCAGCAGCATGTTTAGTCTTCTAGTTTCTGATAAAGCTTCAAACGGGCTTTATTTTTGCTATCATGTTTTTCTCTAATCTGTGTTTTGTGGGTTCAGGTTATGTGTCCAGATCACGTATGGACATGCTCCATATTAAAGACTAAAGCCCTGTACACACGATCGGATTTCCTATGGATTCTAATCCGATGGTTTTTTCCATCGGAAATCCGACGAAGCTGACTTCCATCAGTCTTGCCTACACACCATCAGTTAAAAATCCGACCGTCCCAAACGCTGTGACGTAAAACACTCAGACAAGCCGAGAAAAATTAAGTTCAATGCTTCTGAGCATGCGTGGGTTTTTTGTCCGATGGAGTTCCACACAGACGATCGGAATTTCCTATGGTTGTTTTTTTTTTTTTTTTTCCAACGGATAAATTTAAAACATGTTCTATTTTTTTCTCACCGATGGAAAAAAGACCGATGGGGCCCATACACGATCGGTTTGTCCGATGAAAAAAGTCCATCGGACTGTTTTCATCGGTAAAACCGATAGTGTGTACAGGGCTTTTTGTACTGGAATTCCAAATATAGTTATCCCAGCAGCTCTCAATAATAAAAATAAATAAAATGCAATGCTTACTGTAATACCTCCTCTCCAGTGCTGCTCCCTGCAGACTTGCTGATCTGTGGCCCACTGCTAGTTCTTATCCAGGTTCAGTGACACATAACCGCATTAAACAATTTCTGTGAGTCCAAGCAGTCATAGACACATTCCTTATGGGCCTGGGTTTACTTTACTTTTAAGCAGAATGGCACTCACACATGATTGCTGCACTGTCCAGAAGCAGGGACCACTGGAGGAGGTAAAGGGAAAAGACCTGTGACCTCAGAGGATGTACCAGAAGACACATTTAATGACAGTTTTATGTTATTTCTCTAACGCATTTAGATACTTTTTGGTAAATGCCAACATTTTCATATGCAGTATTCCATATTTACCCCATTATAAGAAATGGGAAAAATATTAGAATTTTGTTTAGTACTGAAAAAAGGTAGACAATGCATAAAACTTTCTAAATATTATTTGTTTTCTACCCTGTGACAATTTAATGGGCAGAATAGACTTGCCTTGCATATGTTTTGTAAGGTTCCATAAGGCTAATTGGCTGCAATGGATTCCCCAAGTTTGAAGCGCAAATTGGTAGTTTTAATAGAGGTAGGGTTGTATCAATCTTGCACCTTCTTGCTGTCATTCACCCAACCATTAGGTTTCAAGCTAGCAATATAAATAGCTTTTCGAGTCACTAGGTTGAAATTAGGTGATGTGTGCAAGTATGGGCCTGACACATTAAATCCTGGCAATTTTTTTTCCCTCTTGCTCATATTCTCTAAAGAGATTTAATATAGCAAAGGAACAGTTACTGACTAAATAGAAGTGATGACCGCTAAACTAATTGTGTATAGACTGGACTATTAGCATTTTAAATGAGTAACCAATTTTATGTAGTATGTTTGTCTGGTTACACATTGAATAAATTGTTTAGGGAAACACTCAGTTTATAATTGATAGTACATCCAAAGGAGTTGTACAAGTTGTAATTAGCATGGCTAGTTTGGAGTATGTCATTAGGCCTCCTAGATTAACAAAGGCAAGTCAAAGAGTTAGTTTCCATCATTCTCTTTTGGAATATGATTGGGGATTGTATTGTTTAAAGCAATCAGTTCTTCGTTCCAGATCCCTTATATCCTTTAATCACCAGATATTCTTTAATGTCTTTAAAGCCTAACTCAACCTTTTTTTTAATGTCTCTTTAAATCGGCGGTCTTCAAACTGCAGCCAGCCCCTTGCTTGCTTTAATCTGGCCCTTGGGGTAATATTCCCCCCACTGTCAAACAAAGATGCATAGTTCCTGCCACTGACACCGGCAATGGGGCACTAGTCCTCTCACTGACACCAACTATGGCACACTATTTCTCCAAATAAAACCAACATTTGGGCACTATTCCTCCCACTGACATCAGTGATGGAGAACTATTCCTCCCACTGACAATGGTGATGGCACTTTTCCTCCCACTGACCCCAACGATGGGACACTATTATTACTATACCATTCATTGGGCATTGATTAATCCCAGTTATGCCAGGACATTTACTTCTCCCATTGCCCACAGTCTGTCCTCCCTAAAGTTTGATGGACCGTAAACTGACTTTGTTTAGAAAGTTGAGACCCCTGCTTTAAATAGTTAATTTTGGCCAAGCTGGCTCAAACTACTGTATTTATTGCCATATAACACTCACTTTTTTACCCTAAAAAAAAGGGTAAACTGCCTGCGTGTTATACGCAGGGGGCTTTGGAAAGTTTTTATTCTGAAGCTTCTCTCTTAAAGTTGGGGTGCATGTTATATGCCTGTGCGTGTTATACGCCGATAAATACGGTATTTACTGCACTTGCGGGTGTGCTTGCTGGGCACGCTGTATTATCTGTATGTACAGTAGGTGCCGCCAATATTGTGTCACTCGCCGCTTATAGCGGCGATATTGACACCCTATGAGCTCCGTCGCGAGAGCCAGCGCCGAGCTGTCTCGTCATCGGAAAAGGAAAAAATTTTCCTTTCACGATGAGCGACACTCATTGCCGATAGGCGGGGATCCGACGCGGATTCCCGCCAATACCAGGCACTGCGTTTGGTATGAATCCTGAGCGGGAACTCCACGCCAATTTTTAAAGAAAAAAACGGCGTGGGTTCCCCCTCCAGGAGCATACCAGGCCCTTGGGTCTGGTCTGAATTTGAAGGGGAACCCTGTACCGAAAAAATGGCGTGGGGGTCCCCCTCAAGATCCAAACCAGACCCTTATCCGAGCACGCAACCTGGTAGGCCGCAGGGGAAGAGGGGGGACGAGAGCGGCCCCCCTCCCTCCTGAACCGTACCAGGCCACATGCCCTCAACATGGGGGGTTTGGTGCTCTGGGGCAGGGGGGCGACCTGCGGCCCCCCCACCCCAGAGCACCCTGCCCCCATGTTGATGAGGACAGGGCCTCTTCCCGACAACCCTGGCCGTTGGTTGTCGGGGTCTGCGGGCGGGGGGGGCTTATCGGAATCTGGGAGCCCCCTTTAATAAGGGGGCCCCAGATACCGGCCCCCCACCCTATGTGAATGAGTATGGGGTACATCGTACCCCTACCCATTCACCTGGTGGAAAAAAAATGGTAATAAAAACACAACACAGTTTTTAAAAGTATTTTATTGCACCGCTCCGGAGGTCTTCTTCCGACTTCGGGGGTCTCCGGTGTCGTCGCCGCGCTCTCCGGTTCTTTCTTCTGCCGGGCCACCGCTAACTTATTTTTAGCTCTTTTGCTAGCGGAGGCCCGGTCTTCTCCGTCGCCTTCTTCTTCTCCCGCTCTCCGGTTCTTTCTTCCGCCGGGCCTCCGCTAACTTCTTTTTAGCTCTTTTGCTAGCGGAGGCCCGGTCTTCTCCGTCATCTCGTCCGGCTCTCCGTTGTCCTTCTGCCGGCCCCTCCACTATCTTCTTGGTAGCTCTTTTGCTAGCGGAGGCCCGGTCTTCTCCGTCGTCTCGTCCGGCTCTCCGTTGTCCTTCTGCCGGCCCCTCCACTAACTTCTTGGTAGCTCTTTTGCTAGTGGAGGAGCCGGTCTTCCCGTCGTCGCCGTCGGCGTCTTCTTCCCTCTTCTCCTCCTCGATGTTGACTCGTCGCTTCCTCTCGCAGTAATGATAAATCTTCGGTCCGCAGAGATTAATATAGGCTTCTCATGACGTCAGTCACATGGTCCCATGACGTCACAGTCACATGCTCCGGGGGCACATGGCCCCCCTCTTCCCCTGCGGCCTGCCAGGTTGCGTGCTCGGATAAGGGTCTGGTTTGGATCTTAAGGGGGACCCCCACGCCGTTTTTTCGGCGTAGGGTTCCCCTTCAAATCCAGACCAGACCCAAGGGCCTGGTATACTCCTGGAGGGGGAACCCACGCCAGTTTTTTCTTTAAAAATTGGCGTGGAGTTCCCGCTCAGGATTCATACCAAACGCAGTGCCTGGTATTGGCGGGAATCCGCGTCGGATCCCCGCTCAATACAGTGTCGCGTCTCCTCGCTATTGCAGCGAGCGCGACACGTGTCGCCACCCTGCTGCCGAGATCTCGGCACTCCTGTCGCCGAGAATCTCGGCGATGGGAGCGCGATAGAAATACAATATCGGCGGCACCTACTGTATGTAGCCTCAGCTACATACCAGTTTCAGCCCTGTGTTTTCCGAGAGTAGGATGAGGACTTCCCGTCCCACTCCTGGAACAAAATAGTTGAGCTAAGCGGCCCTTAGCCTTTCATAGGGAGTTTTGCCGTTTTTATAAATGATGACAAAGCTTCCTCTGGCTGAGGCGGAGATCATGATATCATCCGCATCAGCCAATCAGAGGACGCTTGGCCCATACAATCTATTTAAGGGACTACAATACCAGGTGTTGAGTTAGGATTTAAATAACATTAATTTTAATTATATTTTGGTCCATTTTGTTACCAGGTGGAAGCCTTACAGGGATATCGTGTAATTGACATTGCTTGTGGCAGTGGAGATGCTCAAACTCTCTGTCTCACTGATGATGATACAGTCTGGTCTTGGGGTGATGGAGACTATGGAAAGCTTGGAAGGGGTGGCAGTGATGGCTGTAAAGTTCCCATGAAGGTAGGTGATTTTCACAAATGAACACCAGATATGTTGTTAGAATGTATAATGCTGACATGCATATAATCCCTATTGACAATATTTAACCCCCACATTAATTAATTAATTTGACAGCATATATCTGATTGTGGCCTGCAAATCAAATCTGTAAAGGACTTCCCCTATTTATTTATTCTTGCAGCTGCAACCTGTTTGTATAAGCAATGGGACATGTCTGTGAGAGATGTTTCTTGTATTTTTGGCAGTGTACACTGTGTGTAGTAGTAAAGTGAAAGCAGTATGAAAGAAATTTACCTCCCCTAAATCATCTCTTGGGGGGGTCTTTAGGGCATTGCTCAGAGTGTGTTACAGTCTTGGGCAGGTCAGAGATACTCATACCTAACAGTTTTACATCTTGAGATCTAAAGCCCCATGAACATTGGGTGTTTAGCCCCGGTGCATGAGGCTCTGGCTGTAGGGCACAGGTGCACCATCCAGCCCCTGAACGCGTGACCACTGCTGACGCTGGATGGGGCTGGGCCGTGCACTCATCTGTACTTCTGTTCAGAGTAGTATTCACCCAGGGGGAATGACCGGAACTCCAACTGTTTGTGGTATGTACTTTTAGGACAGTATCTGCCCAGGGACGAATGCCCAGAAAGCAAAGTACTGTGGCCAGCGGAAAGAGCTTTCAGAATTCCATAGAGTTTTACAGGCTGCCTACAGCAGGGCTGGAGGGTGCGCTTGTGCCCTCCAGATGCTGCCGAATGGCAGTGCCTAACACAGGTGCCTGAGGCCTAAAAAAAAAAGTGTACATAAATGTGCCATGCTGAGATCGAGAAAAAAATACATGCCATACAGTGTGTGTGTGTGTGTGTATATAACAAAACCGGTGCAGTAATCAACCTTTATTTTAACACCATTTATAGCTGTATATATTTTGGCAGCTAATCATCTACATATAAATACATTAAATAAAAGCAAGAAAAGATTCCTGGCACTACTCTGTGATTTATTAAACCAAATTTGTAATTTATTTTAAACAGAAAAACAAAACAAAAACACTTGAATAAAATATGTATCAAGGCCTGTGTTAGCCCCTTCTGTCACAGCCCCAAATGGGGCGGGAAGGACCGGCCAATCACGTGAGCTCCTGATCATTGGTAGAGAGCAAGAGCTGTCTTTGACAGCTTGGTCACAGTGCTGGGAAAGTGCAGTGAATGCACACTCAAGCTCAGAAAGCTCTGAGGCCCATGGACTCATATGTGAGCATTAAAGCCCACCCTCTTTGCCGCTGCACATGTACGTTATGTGGGCAGCAAGAGATTAAATTGGAAGTCTTACCTTTTTCAAGACTGAAAGTTAGTTCACTTTTGTAAAAATAAAATAAATAAATGCACATCACGGATGCGATGTCATGCTCCTGCAGTCTCCCAGTACAGCGGTCTGCCCGTACCGTACCATGCAGTTACTGAAGAGCAGGAAGAATCAAACTACAAGGACGCTCACCAATGCCTTTGCAGTTCATTGAAACGTACAAGTCATCTGCCACAGTGGCAGATGGGAATTGTAGTTGACTGGTTTGTGTGTGGGGCTGCTGCTTTAGTAACATGTTACACCCTGAATATGGTGAACTTATCCTTTATTGGACAACAGTATTCTGGCACTTCTCTGATTTCTTATGCAGCTTTGCACAAAGTCATACAATCCCTTGAAAAAGTGTTAATACCTCTTGAAATTTTCCACATTTTGTCATGTTACATTTACGTTTTTGGTTGTATTTTATTGTTTTTTTTACAATTACAGCTGCAAGTCTTTTTGGGGATGTCACTATCAGTTGTGCACATCTAGAGTGAAATTTTTGCCCATTCTTTGCAAAATGGCTCACGCTCTGTAAGATTGGATGGAGAGCATCTGTGAACAGCAATTTTCAAGTCTTGCCACAGATTCTCAAATGGATTTAGGTCTGGACTTTGGCCAATTCTAACACATAAATATGCTTTGTTCTAAACCATTCCATTGTAGCTCTGGCTGTATGTTTAGGGTCGTTGTCCTGCTGGAAGACGAACCTCCGCCCCAGTCTCTAGTCTTTTGCAGAAGCTAACAGGTTTTCTTCTAAAATTTCCCTGTATTTGGCTCCATCTATTACTCTTTCCAGCTTCCCTGTTCCTGCTAAAGCAAAGCATCCCCACAACATGATGCTGCCACCACCATGTTTCCTGTGGGGATGGTGTGTTCAGGGTGATGTGCAATGTTCGTACTCCACCACACATAGCGTTTTGTTTTGTTTTTTTGCTAAAAAGTTCAATTTTGGTCTCATCTGACCAGAGGACCTTCTTCCACATCTTTGCTGTGTCCCCCACATGGATTCTCGCAAACTGCAAACAGGACTTCTTATGGCTTTCTTTCAACAATGGCTTTCTTCTTGCCACACTTCCATAAAGGCCAGATTATTGGAGTGCACAAATAATAGTTGTCCTGTGGACAGATTCTCCCACCTGAGCTGTGGATCCCTGTAGCTCCCCCAGAGTTACAATGGGCCTCTTGGCTGCTTCTCTAATGCTTTCCTTGCCCGGCTTGAAAGTTTTTAGATGGACAGCCATGTCTTGGTAGGTTTGCAGTTGTGCCATACTCTTTCCATTTTTGGATGATGGATTGAACCTTGCTCAGTGAGATGTTCACAGCTTGGGATTATTTTTTTATAACCTAACCCTGCTTTAAAATTCTCCCTAAATTTATCCCTGACCGGTCTGGTGTGTGCCTTGGCCTTCATTGAGCTGTTTGTTCACTAAGGTTCTCTAACAAACCTTTGAGGGCTTCACAGAAGAGCTGAATTTATACTGAGATTAAATTACAGACAGGTGGACTCTATTTACTAATTAGGTGACTTCTGAAGGCATTTGGTTCCACTGGATTTTAGTTAGGGGTATCAGAGTAAAGGGGGCTGAATACAATTGCATGCCACGCGTGCCAAAAATTTCAAAACCATTTATAATTTTCCTTCCACTTCACAATTATGTGATACTTTGTGTTGGTCTATCACATACATCCCAATAAAATACATTTACGTTTTTGGTTTTAACATGACAAAATGTGGAAAAAAAGAGGTATGAATACTTTTTCAAGGTATCGTACATATGTTTATTAGATTGTTTAGATAATTGCAACCCCAATTCCAAAAAACTTGTGACTCTGTGGAAAATCAACATAAAAACAGAATGTAATGATTTGCAAATCTCATAAACCCATATTCACAATAGAAAAGAGAAAACATATCAAATGTTTTAAACTGTGAAAATGTACCATTTTAAAAAGAAATAAGGCTCTAGGACTACTTCAGTTGACATAAGTGGTTCACTTATGGGTATTCCCTTGCCCTGGATTGTCCTCTCCCTGGCTGGTGCGGGTTGCTTTCTTGCATCCCTTCATTGATTGCCAGAAACCCCCTACTCAGGGTCACACTACGCCGGAAGGTTAATGTTGTACTGTGCGTCATTACACTGCTGAGTGTGGGTAAGGGTATGAGTCCTCATATGTGCTGACTGGCGGAAGTTGCCTATTGCAAATCGCTGGGTTTTCTACCTTGCAAGTTTTTTCAGTTGCTTGCATTGTTGCCTCCTTTAATGGGGTGTGGACTAACTGATGGCCCTGTGTACCGTGAAAGGTCTGGTTTCTGGCTTGGCCATACTCTTCTAACACCCCTTGGCCTCACTTTCCCTTGGTTTTTCCTTCATACAGGGAGTTGACCTGGTTGTTCCACCGACAAAACTTTTAAGCTGATGCAGTAAAATCTGAATTCAGTTTTGTCAGCACTTCAGAAGCCCCCATTTGGGAAATTCCTCCATCGACTTTTGCAAAAGGTGCCCTTTCTGGTGGCAATCACTTTGGCATGGAGGGTATCCTAACTGGTAGCTCTTTCTTGTAAGCAACCATTTTTAGTTGTACACAGGGAAAAGGTGGTACTCTGCCCTCAGTTGTCTTTCCTGCCAAAGGTTGTCATGGCGCTTCATTATATGTATGTGGTTCAGGCTAACATTTATTTGAATTCTATGGTCTTGTTTTTTTTTTAGACACCTCTCCCAGACAGCATAGCCAGCTCCCATTCTCCTATAGACCCCTCTGCGGATTAACCTGCAGTTGAGCTGTAATGCTTGGTCTAGGGCCTGTCCCTAGCCTTTTGATGGTGCAACATCACACTGGTGAGGTCATAACTCTGCTCCCTCCTTCTCTCAGGAAGTGCCACTGTTAGATTGGCATCACAGTGCACTACGTTAAAGCTTGACACATTTCTACTGCTGCCCATTTTTCTACCAGATTACAGGATGCTGATATGAAAGGAAATTTTGACTGGGTTTCTGAACTGTGTTCAAAAATATTTCATTAACATCTAGTGAGGGACACATGATGTCTTTTTTTTTTTTTATTATTCTTGGGTTTTACTGCCCATTACAGGAGGATTGAACACTAGCACACCAAAATAAACAAATGCATAAGAAAACTCAAGACCAGCCCAGGATAACCCCTTCCAGTATGCCTTGGTTTTTTGCTGGTGTCCTAGAATGATGAATGTCTTTCTTTAATTCTGCTGTGTGAAATATTAACCTATTTTCTTTGCTCAAATATATATTTTTTTCTTCTTCAATTGAGACTCTTCTCTTCATTGCTGCAAGAGCTTGTCTCTTCCATTGAAGCTATCTGGTATGGCCAGCCTCAGCTTGTCTTTTGGAGTGTTGTGTCCGAACACAATGACCTACAGGCACTGGGTTCCATGCAGAGCACTTTCTGAAATCTGTTCTTTTAAAAATTAACCACAGAGCACTTTCCGGGTCCAGAACCCCACTGCAAATTACCTCCAATGCTTGCCCTGTGCTTAAAGACTCACTTTTGAGTAGGCTGGTTGGGCTGAATTCTCTCACTTGCATAGTTTGCAGGGCGCTGACCTCATGGAACTTAAATCCTTGATCTGTTCCTGCTGCCTGCCTACAGTGTCTTTCAGTCACCTCTGGCTATCTGACTCACCTGCTGCTAGCAGTCTGGGCTTCTTGAGTACCCGTAACGTTGATCCTTATGTTGCCTTACTGTGATGCAGTCACAGCATGTCTGATTCTAGACAGTCCTGATGTAACAGATGCCCTTAGCTCACGCTCTAACTTGCAGTGCGCCTACTTATGGTGTCATCTACAGCCTTTGTGGCCCAAATCACTCAGGTATTTGCTGACTCTGACTGCAGAGGTCACAAGCGCTCACCTGTGCCATCTCCGATTATCTGATTTTCCCACAGTCTTTCCATCTTCTGTGCCATTCGCCACAGAGATTGTCTGATTCTGAGTTGCTTTAGTCTGACTGATCTTCCCTTGAGGAGTTCTGGTCACTGCTTCTTATTCCCAAGTTAGGATATTGTTTTGGTTACTATTGATGCAGTACGTATCACTCTGAAGCTCGGAAAGGATCAGCTTGATGCATCTACCAGTTTCCAGTTTTAGAGCCCCTAATGTTGCAAAGACTCCCATTGCGCCCATTGTTCCAATTCTTTCTGTGTAAAGATTGGAAACTTTCTGACAAGCTGTTTGCTTTCTCCAGGCACTTATTTTCCATGTATACTTTAAGGGAGAATTTTGAAAAAAGTGGCTTCCCTCCTGTGGATCCAGCAGTGTCCCCTCTTAACAAAGCAACTACCATACCAGCAGAGGATGTGTCTGTCTTTAAAGCGGAGTTCCAGGCTTTTTATGTTTTATTAAGTCAGCAGCTACAAAAAGTGTAGCTGCTGACTTTTAATAAACAGACACTTACCTGTTCCACCGTCCAGCGATGCGGCCGCCCGGAGCGTCCCTTCTCTCCGCCGGCGCCTCCATTGTCACTCTAGGAACCCGGCCATGACCGCTTTCGGCTGCTGCAAATGTGGCATGTAAGGGGGTGAGGAGTGCTTAAAGCGGAAGTTCCACTTTTGGGTTTAACTCCCCTTTTAAGAACCCAACTGATGAGCATGCTCTTGCTGGCAGTTGCTGCCCTTCACCCCATTTTAGCTGTGACTTTACTGTGCCAAACCATGGCTGACTGGTGAAAAATCTATTAGAAGTAATCTTACCACTGCTGTGGTTTAATGCCTTGCTTCTCCGCTTCTCTTTCACATGACACCTGACCGTACACATGCGTTAGCACACTTTGGTTGAATTGTAGGACTGTGAAACCTGTGTACAAGAAACTTCTGATCCGCATAGCTGTCGAGGGACAACATCTCTCTGAATCTACTCTCTATTATCAAGGATGATACTGTTGGAAAGTGCACCCATCTTCCATTGTGGAGGAAGCCTAAGGGAAAACCTGCAATGTCTTCAACCGCTTCATCTGTTAAGAAACCTCTTTTCATTTTTCCACTTCTGCACCCTCCATGTCAAGACTACTTCTACTGGAGAAACTTTAGACTTGCGCTCCAAGTCTAGCAATTGCCCAACTCAGATTTAGCACAAGAGTTTTGTGCATGATCTTTGCCTCCTTCAAGGCAGTCCCATTTGTCTAGTTTTACTCCAGAACTCTAAAATGCAACATTCTGTCATTTTGGCACTAATCAAACAAGTCCCTAAACAGTCTGATTTATTTGGCACTGTGACTGGTTGCTCAGGAATCCAGTTCCTGGAATAGAGGAAGTAATTTCTTTGCACTTTTTTAATGGTCCTCACAATGGATGCCTGCCTGTTAAACTGGGGAGGAGTCCTAGGAGCATGTCTGTGCAGTCATCATCCTGGAATATTATGCAACCCCCTGGTAAGAAAGTAGAACGGCCCCAGCCTGGGCTCCAACCAGGCCAAGCCCCCTGGTTTGCATAGATGTGCAGGCCATGTGGACATTTTCTTCCCTGTACATTGCTGCCTGGAGCCTGGAAGAGCTCTGTCCTAGCCTGCACTTAGTGGTCGGCTTTATTGATTGTGAATGTTGCTCAGGCTGTAGAAATCCCAATTTCGGTTTGGGGTCACAATATAACCTGAGGGTTAAATAAATTCTTTGTCTTTTAATGGACTCCATTTACAAATAACCTTTACTCTTTCGTCCATGGACCGACACAGCTTCTCTATTGACAAAGTGGGTATTATCCGTTAATTAGGAGTGACTAGGCAGAAAACTTGTAAAAAGTGTTGCATCACACCTTCTACAGTACCGCCCAGGGGGCGAACCCTCTGGGTATATCCCCTCAGTCTCCATCTCGCAGATCAGTTTTTTTCTGTCTAGCAAGGAGTAGGACATGGCTCCCTTCGGGCCCATTGGTCCGGGGGAAAAATATATTTTTTTGCTAATTTTTTTTGTTTCCTGCGCTCTTCGATCAATTGCTGACTGGGTGACAGGCTGGATACTCGATCCTTGTAGTCTCCCCAGTTTCGGCCATCGAGCGTGTGCCGACCCTAGCTACGTGCTGGGTTTTCCACGACATGCCCATCATTCCACTGGTGGCCGGTGAGCCTACGCTCCAGGGCCTGCATCGGACCGCTCAGCTTCGACTGACCTTACGGCCGAGTCGCAGCAG